>CAKAKR010000573.1:16604-179480 GCA_916700685.1 Adelosebastes latens | reverse complement strand
AATTAAGGAAACATCTACATTGAAATACTGTCTTCTCCAACAACAATGCTACAGCCAGTATGTTCTCCTTCGAAATTTCCATTACGGTCCGGAACGTCTGTTTTTGTTTCGGGATCTGTGTGATCCCGTCCACTGCCCATCTCAACAGCCCATTGCCACATATAAAACAAATTGGCACGCAAACACAGCTTTCAGCAGCCATGGAAGCAAGCTAACGAATTGGATCAACAGAGATAACATTAACGTTAGATTCCGTATGCAGCTGGGTTATCAAGGCAGCGAATATTTGAGAGCTGGTGAAGTGATTCCGACTGCTGCTGGCCAGAGGCTAATGCGGTCGTGTCTAGAAGGTAACCCTCCAAATGCAAAATTTGCATTAACTGCTATCAGTCACATGGGAGGAGCGGACGGGCCACGGCTCCAATGTTTTGAATTTTAACTGCTGTTACCCATTTTAAACACATGCTGTCCTACATGTTGTTCCTTTAATGGCAACCGACTGGAGAAGAGACTGAGCATTTCCTGGAAATGCAGTTAAAATTTGCATTACATTTAGATGGAAACGTGACTCATATTTCTCTTGCTTTCTACCTATCTATCTGTATCTCTGTCTTTATATATCTTTCTCCATCTACCTATATATCTTTCTTTTTATCCGACAGACTATCTCTATAAACCCCTCATGCTCCCCTCCAATCTATCTCTATACTTCCTCGACGCAGGCAGTAAAAATGTGACACGAGGTCTAATCTTTCACCAAAGCACACAGAACACGCTGCTGAAGGACAAATTCACTTCAAAGGGTTTTGTGTACTTGACAAGCACCTTTGCCTCTTTTTTTACGAGTCTTTATCTAGTTATTTCACTTCCCAGGGTGCTTCCATGTCCCAAGACACCCATCTCTGTCATGTGTAGCTGGATTCAAAAATTGCATCCCGGGGCACCACATAAAAAAAAGAAAGTAAGGTTAAACAAACACAGAGGTGCCTTTAGAACTCACAGAGGGCGAGCCAAATATTTTTCTGTCTTTTCTGTTTTTCTGTGGCCCAGGTCATAACATTAGATGTTAACAAATTAATTTTATTTGTATTAGTTAAGTGGAGCTTTTCAGATACTCTCTGGTATTGGAATGAATCACATTAAGAGGCTACAGAATCGCACGCTGTGGAGTGTTAACTTATAAATGCAAATATCTGAATCTTTAAATGTGCTGAGCTCTCAGATTTTCCAAAGCATCGGTCTATTATTTACTCAGAATAAATCATGGGAGCTGTCTCCCTCGGCCCAAGAGAATCCCAGCAGAATCTCTGCCTTGTTGTTCCTGATGGTTCAAATCCTGCAAGATTGGGACCTGCATTTCAAATAGTTACAAACAAAATGCAGCGACACGGTATTTTATAAGCTTTGGTGCAGTTTAGCAGCTCTCCCTCTAACTTTTTCAAAGTATTCAAGTTATGTATCGCTGTGAGTCATCGTCCTTGTGAGAAAGATGAAAAAAAAGTGTTAAATTCCTGCAGTCTGTCCCAAGGACAGACATGTTAATGTGTGTGCAAGTACAGTATGTCTTTGACACTTATGTTCTGCTAGGTTTATGATTTATTTATTATTAGTGACAAGATCAGACGAATAGAGGATGTCAGACTCTGGAGGGATTTGCTCTTTTGAGATGATAATATATTTGGGATGATGTTTTTATGATTCATTCACTCTCGTTTAATGTCACATCAAACTCTGCCAGTGACAGTATTTTGTCCCTATATATTATTTTAAGTTTATGAAAAATCCTTAACCTTTCTTTTGTCCACTTGGGGACAGCGCAACTGTAACAAACAGCTGCTTATTTAGACATCCAGCAGACACAGCAACATTAGCATTCATTTGCAGTCATGTTTCTGTCTACCTGACAAAGTCTAATATTCATTCTTCTTTTAGCGCCTGAGGAAATTATCTGTCTCTTTAGCTGCTAAATGCTCCACTATGTTCACCAGCTAGTCACTAATTTTTCTCCGTCTGTCTTTTGGTGCGGGACAGGTAGTGTACAGCGGGTTTATCCAACATATTCACACTCCCAGCTCCTCAAATACCGAGGCTTGGTCAGTGGCCCTAATCTTCACACTATGACGCTCTAGGTACCCCTCTAGCATCAGTTTTGGAAGTGTCAGGGATGGTGTGTCAATTATGCTTGTTAAATGCATAGCGTCTTTTCAAAATAAAGTTCCTTCTTCACAGGGAGTTAGGTTTAGTCAACAAAACTACTAAGGTAGGGTTAGGAAAAGATCGTGGTTGAAACGTTAAAAGCCATTTTTCACCAGTGCTATGAGAAAATGCGGTTCTGCATTGACAACATGTACACTGGGTCTATTAGCAAGTGCAGCTACATTACCATGTTCATCGTACCCCAGCTGCTAGGCGATCTCAAGCCATATATTGTCCTTTATTTGGTTGCTGAGGTAGTAGTGTTTGTCGTACATTATTGGGTCTGTTAATCCGAAACACCAATAGTCTCAAAAATGTCCCATAGGACACTTTGTCTGACAGTCCGTTACCCCGAAAACAAACGTCCATTGTTCTAAGGCCCAGAATATACACACTCTCCGTGCAACAAACAGAAACACATGGCTAATTAGTATGCATAATGACAGCGATCAAAGGATTTCATTGGTCAAACATAAATTTCTGGAGGCATAAATCCGCTGAAATCGAGGTCCATCCAAATATTTTTCCGCCGCACAAATGTTCTGCAGGGGTATGCAAGCGTTCATGAGAACGGAAACACTACTGCGCCTGCTCTATGGACCCAATGGATGTGGAAGATCGTCGAAAGATCCGAGTACTTTATCACTCAGCAGTCAAGCCATTTTGGCTTCATGCTCCACTGAGCAGCTCTCATGGGAATGAATGGCAGCCCACCTCCAACGCTGTATCCAGTTCTCTTTATACATCCATGTGATGAACCTGTTTCTGAACCCAGAAAACCATGCAATCCCTTGGTCATTGTTAAATAATGTAAGTCGCCCGAACTGGAATTAAGTTTTGAAAGTGAATGATCCAAAATCTATACATCCTTACATTTCTTTCCCCCTTTTCCTCCCTTATCTTGCCACATTTTTCTCTCCTCAACTCCCTCCTCGAAAGGCTATGTGCATTTTGTAGATGTCAAATTAACTAGCTTTTTTGTTTGATGTAGATTAGGTTTTCAAAAATAGATTTTTTTTTTTGCTCTTTCATTTTCAGACAGTGTCAATAACTTGAAGCTGAAGCCGCACCATCCAGCTCTGCATCTGAAGGCATATCTCCAAAAGTATGGCATTACAGCCTCTAACGGTTTCTCATTATCCAAGTTCAAATAGCCTACAGTATATATGACACAGTGTGTGAGCGCGTCTTGAATTGGAAACATGGAGATGATTACCAAAAAAAAAAGTAGAATCGAGCCAAGACTGGAGACAGGAGTTTGGTTTGGTCACGAAGCAAATGTGTCAGGTAGATGAGAAAGTAAAAACTCTAATATGTATTTATAAGTCGTCAGTATACTGATGTCTTATTTTCTGTTCATCCTTCGTCATTGCACAGAAGCTGTCAAAGCTTTATGTCAGGAGGGACGACTAACAATTTGTTTACATTGTTACCGAAACACATTGGTTTACTTTTGGCAAAGAATAGCTGTGTTGTTTTTAGTATGTACCGTCTGTGCCCATAACTCAATGTACCATAAATCCTCCGTGAGAGAGAACAGCACAACTGCTCCACATTACATAAAAGCAAGAACAAACAGGTGACATGACACCAGAGGGTGGTGGTAGGTGTGCTAAAGTGTTCGGACACCCTCAGCATACATCTGTATCTGCACTCATCACAGGAGCACGGCAGCTTCACAGACCTGCTCCGTCTCCCTCCCTCGTTTAGACAGATTGCCCTGTTTGTGAAGTGTGTCTGATTGGCTGAAGCATGCGAGCTGAGGCAGACCAGTGACTGGCTGGCAGCCAAAACGTACCGACTGAAGTATATATATCTTATTTCAATCATTTCAGTCAGGGTAATCTGATTTATTCAAAATGGATGGTGAACAAAGTAGAGCATAGTAATACGGTTGTCTTATTTAAAGGATCTGCTCTCTGTGCACAACTTACTGTGTTGTAGGGTACATCACAGAAGGCTGGCAGCGCACAGCATCTCCGGTTCGTATGATATCAAAAGTTATTCCTTGTTTTCCTCCTACAAATTCCCAGCAACGTGTCAATTTCCGCTCGTTACATGCATACAGTCTTTTATAAATAAAATCCCGTCTTCACAGGAAACAACTTGGTTAGGTTTAGGCAACAAGACTAATAGGTTATAGGTTTAGGAAAAGACTTTAGTTTGCGTTACAATAATTACAGAAGTGGCGTTACTTAAGTATGAAAGTTACGTGACAAATAAATCAAAGTTGACTTCTGGTTTCACACGGGACAAAAACACCGGTCTCCTGGGTGAAGGTCTGCTGTTTTTGGACCCGCCCTCCACCCTGACCTCTTCCTTACAGTACATTTATTTCTCTTATTAATTCCTGGATCACGATTACGTGGATTACATATGAATTTATTTCGTGGAATATACAGTAATTACAGTGCATCATTTATATGTATAGCTACGAACAGTGAATGAGAACAGCCTGCCCTGAACAAACAGGGATGATGCACACAGGGAGAGAAGACTAGGACTAGGACGAGGACCGACACAGCTACCATTCTGGCATCTTAACACACTTAATAGATCCCACTTCTCAGCATTTTGTATTTAGTTATTTGCACTGTGGTTATTTGTTTTATATTGCATGTCTGAATGCCCCCTGGGATCAATAAAGTATTTCTGATTCCGATTCTGAAATGTCATTGTCGATTTATCTGCCAAAATATTTAAATAAATAATTGTTTCCATAAAATGTCGAAGAAATAAAGAAAATGCCCATCACAGAAACATAATGACATCTGACTCAGAATCAGATATTTTAACTTTAGTTAAATCAATATGTAGAAATCCCCTGTATGAAATGTTAGACTCGCTTTAGATACAATTATTAGTGTGAGAATGAAACCAGTTCAACCTGGTAGACATGGTGTTGGAGCACAGGGCATACTGTTCAACCCTCTCTCTCTCTCTTACACACACATCCAAAGTCTATTAATAAATAAATGCAAAGAACATTTATGAAAAATAGCTGATGCTTTGTTAATAAAGTCTATGTGATCGGTTTGATTTATCGCCCCAAAATACACAAGATGATGATGGCGTGCTGCTCCATTCAAACAGCTTTGTAGAATTTGAGGCCATTCACCTTGAAATCAGTCATTACAGGAAATCCCCCTCAAATCCAGCGTGTTATATTTTATCTGCTACTAGATGTTTTCAATAAATCCTCATGCAGGAATGAAAAGTAATTCTGGTGCAATGGTGGAAGTGTAACAACATCCTTCATCCAAATTATGACTGCGGAGCGACACCATCAATATGACAGAGTCGGAAATAGGTGATAAATTCATGCTCTTGTGGAAAAGATGCGCAACTACTCAAATGGCGTCTCTAATGCCACGCGCTCTCCTTCACTGAACGGTCTCAACCTTGACTTTGACTCAAGTTTTCTGGGCTATCAGATGTTTCCCTTGAGGGCATCACCGTCTGGTTAAGAAAAGATGCCATTCATCCAATAAATCGGATAAAGAGCAAAAACAGCCAGATATGTATAGCCAGCCCGTTCACACGAAAAGACATATAAATGCCGCGATAATCCTCAAGGCAATTAGCTTGCAATAAGTATGCCTTTCTTGATTTCCGCATGTCATTTGAACGCCATGTATCCTTTACTGACTGCAATGTAAATGTAAATGTATATATGCTACGGTAAGAGTTAGTGATTTAGTCTAAAAAGTGAGAAAGACAACATTTGTCACTTGTTTTTTATTGACGTTTGTGACGTGTTTTCTATAGTTGGGTTATGTTGTTTCAGTCGGTATTTTACTTAGTTGACGTACTTGTGGGTTAGTGGGTTTATAATTTAGATGTTTTATGTAGTATAGTAGTCAGGTATATCTATAGTGTATTCCAATAATCTTTATAATTTATTTTGATATATACAGTTTATGTACTGTTCTTGTGTATTGCTTGGATATCCTGCTTCCTGCTGCTGTAACACAATCATTTCCCAATTTGGGATCAATAAAGTAAATCTATCTATCTATCTATCTATCTATCTATCTATCTATCTATCTATCTATCTATCTATCTATCTATCCATCTATCTATCTATCTATCTATCTATCTATCTTATTTTAAGCCCATCCATGACGTTTTCCCTTACCCTAATTAAGTGTTTTTCTTCCCTGAACCTAACTAAGCGCTTTTCTTGCCTAAAACTAACTGTGGACGTTTGCGTGGCGTACAAATGACATGTGAAAAGCGACGTATAAATGACACGCAAAAAGGCTAAATTGCGTACATATGACATGGGGAATGTCCGTGTAATGTTGTGGTATTTATACGCCTTCCCGTGAGACCGTGTTTGTATAGCAGGCAGCAGTAGCTGCACCAGCAGCAGCAAACTGAACAGTGCCAGAGACCTGCTGCGTTTCCTTCCCAATTTAAATGGACTGCTGAATTTGGGGAGTGTTTGTGATCGGTGAAGTGAACAAACACACAGCTGAGTCAGGCCAGTGGCTGCCTGCCAGTGAGCTTCCTCACTGAACTTCACTAAGCCTGTGATGCAGTTTTCTTGGTGACCTATCCCCATTCATATGGTCATGTTTGAGCATTGGAAAAAACAATAGTGGGATTGTTTTGAGATTCAGAAAAGAAATTGGCAAGGAAAAGTGCTTCCATCCATCCTACTATGAAATATCTCTGGATTTACAAGATGTAACCATTCCTATTAAATTGAAATCATTTTAGTGAAAACAATGACACATCCTTGAATTGTCCTCAGTGAAGCTGTGGCAAATGGGATAACAAGGCCAAGAGTCTCATTAGCCCTGTTAACCCTCATAGCAGCTAATAGAGTCCAAACTGCTCCTTATGCCCATATGGACCAAATGAAAAAGGCTCAACATGACAAATGATAGCCATAATTAGTAATATATAGCAGCACAATCTTAAAACATGAGGCACAGTGCACCTTCAGTATTTTAGACATGCATATGATGGCATTGTTATTTAATGGAATTAAACATATGACACAATATTCAGCCCGTTATCACTCCCAACTCGTCAAGTCAATTTTATTTGTTTAGGCCAATATCACAAATCACAAATTTACCTCAGGGGGCTTACATGTACATGTGCTGGTCAGGTCAAGTTACGTAGTATAAAGAGCGATCAAGTCTGCTGGATGGTTGGGTCCAAACACAGGTCTTTCACCCAGGAGACTAGTGTTTGTGTCTCGTGTGAAACAAAATGTTAACATTGACTTATCTTTTCCTAAACCTAACCAAGTAGTTTTGTTGCCTAAACTTAACCAAAGTTGTTTCCTGTGAAAATAAAAGTTTATTTTGAAAAGTAAGAAAGACCACTAATGGTGGGTTGGTGGGACCAACAAACACAGGCCTTTCAACCGAGAGACTGGTTTTTGAGGCCGTTTTTTTTGTTTTGTAAGTTACGTTAATAATGTTTGTCAAGGGTTTTGAAGAGACGGTTGTCACGTGTTGTGACGTTACGTTTTTTACATACGTGTTTTATTTGGTTTACGTATGTATTTTAAGTCCAACCATGATGTTTTCCCTTAACCTAATTAAGTGGTTTTCTTGCCTAAACCTAACATATAACTTTTCTAGCTGCCAACAAGAGCCACGGTAAACCCTCCTCCCAACCTGCCTTCAACTCAGTGGTGCATTCAGCATTCATCAATGATTTTAAATACTGATGAAAGCGCTCAAGTGCACCTTGGCTCTGTGGATGGTATGCTGAGGCCTTGTTATGCTTTATGTGAACTTGTTTGAGGACTTATGCAAACAACCGAGATGTAAAATGTGCCCCTCGATCACTCTGTATTATTTTGGGAATCCCAAACACAGATATGAACTGGCTGAGGGCCTCGACCACAGATCCACTACAGAGATTGTACTCAGTGGATAAGCAGCCGGATATCTAGTTGACTGACACATTACAGTTAACAAATAGACAAGCTGACTTAGACAGGGGACGAGGGCCCTCACAGTCAATAATCAGACGTTTAAACGGCTGACTCACTGCAGGTGCTGGATACAAAGGAACAGGTTTTATTGTTTGATTACGTTTGCTTGTAACCTGTCAAGTGTGACTCGTCTTTATACAGAAATATCATGTTTTACACGAAGCTGAAGCACACGATTGTAGTTTTTTTTTTTACAACCATATGTACTGCAACATTACCATGAGCTGTCCAAATTACTGATGTTCTATTTTAAAGGCAGTGTACTGCATGAGGAGACATGGGAGCTAAATTAAATGTGCAGTCAGTTCACCAGTATTGTGTGTAGATATGTGAACATGTTTAGGTGTAAGAAAACCAAACCAAGTAAACTAGAAAGAAGATAGAGACTGACTGTTCAAGCACCCATAGGCTATGTATATATATGACCCATCACTCCTAATGAGCCACTCCCCAGATCAGGAAATTGGTCTTGAGGTGTAAAGGCCATCACATGCCCAAGAGCATAATATAATTTTTTGTGGATATTTATTTGAATGTAATTTTTTTCTCACATTAATAGCCAGTTTCTTCTGGACTCAGGCTACATCAATAAGTTTTACATTGTTCAGTCAGTGACTTTATTTACATGCACACTATTATTCCACCATTATTTTGAATATGACAATATTTCGAATTTGATAGGAGTCATGTAAACAGCATATTCCATTTGGATATTCTGAATTAGGACTTATTCTAAATGGAGCATTTTCCGATTAAGACGTGGGTAATGCCATTATTATCCAAGTTTTAGGAGTATTCTTTAGACATGTATACACAACACATTCTCACTCCCAACTTATAAAAAATCATCGCTTGGTCAGTGCCCCTCAGCATCGGAGACCGACGCAAGGGGTACTTTTGGACAGACCAGGGACAGCGTGTCAATATAGTGTCCTTTTTTCACAGGAAGTTAAGTTAGGCAACAACCACGTAGTTAGGGTTAGGAAATGGTCATGGTCGATGTTAACTCCCCTGACTAGCGACTCATGACGGACGTGACAAAATAAGTCAACGTGACTTTTAATTTCACACGGGACAAAAACACCTTCCTCCTCATTGAAAGTCTTGTGCTTCTTTGACCCATCCACCACCACCCTCGCCCGCCCTGAACGGATTCTCACGCTATTAATAGTGCTTAAATTGCTCCGACCGCAGGTGGGTGGTAGTTTTAGATGAAAGCCCAGTTAGTCACATAGCCTTCTGTTGCTAAAGGGTGCCTCCGTGCGCCGGTTTCCGATGCCAAGGGGCGCTGCCCAATCGGCAGTATTTGACGAGTTGGGAGTGAGAACGGGTTGGTATGCAGCACATTCGGACTATGCATCTCAATTTGGGGTTTACGGCAGTTTGCGACACAGAGCCTCTTGCCTGTTTGCGGCCAGCTCTGTGCGTTGTACACAAACCAACTAGCCGTCAGTTTGCAGAGATGCATGCCCAAAAGAAAAGCCCACATTTCTGTCCGAAAAGAGAAACACTCCTACTTTTAAATGTTATGAAAGACTTGGATATCAACAGGCTTTTGGATATACGCAAACATCGCAACATCGACCTCTGCAAGAAGGTGGTTGAAGGAATAAAACAAGGAGGCTGTGTTTGCATGGTCGAACAAGTCAGCCAGCGGTTACGTTAATCGGAGTATGCACCGCTGCATGTAAACTGGGAAATTAGTGGAATATTAATTTTCATTAGCGATGTAAATAGCTTAGTAGGAATATTGCCTCTTTCAGAATAAGGGCAAAAACCAGAGTATATGTAAATGTAGTCAGCGAATAAACAGGATCGGTTCTCGCATATTACCGTCTCAGCAACCACACAACCTCCTTCACAGTGTTGTAAACATGTAATTCCATATTTTATGAGCTGAGTAGTTTTCTCCACACAACCCAGATTAAGAGCACAAAAGTTGATCCTCCACCTCACATAGCAAACAGAGGCACAAGTTAAAGCAGCTTTCAAAAAACGATTACCGCACCAAATGAAATGTATTCCAGTATATAATGCAGGAATTCCCAAAGCCAATTTTCACAAGATGAGAACGCAAATCACGCATAAAGGAAAGCTGCTGTTTACTCATACAAAGTCTCGAAATGTACCATGTGCAACAAAAGAGGCTTATACTTAGAAAGTTTATCCGAGGCCAGCTAAATAAGATCTGGCCCTAATCTCAGTTCTTGGACATGGCTTCAAAGCTCTGATTTAAGATTCAAAGATTTTATCACAACCTTTTTTTTCTAAATCTCTGACTCACTCAATGCTCTGAGGAAATCTTAATTGAAAACATCTTTGAAGCATGAAGTGATGATTTCTAGACAACGATTGAGTAAAAGTTTAAGGGCAAACATGTTCTTAATCTAGGTTCAACTTTCGATGTTTTGGGTGGACGTCCGCTGTACAGTGAAAAGTGCAATAGGTCAATATAAAACTACTCTGCCATAATGTTTCCATATAGACACAACAAAGAGAAGTTTGAGTTTACTTATGTTTGAGTAAGCATATTTACTTCTTTAGAAATAGACAAACTTGTAATAGAATAACATTGTTTGCAATTACTGGAGGCGATTGTTTTTCCGCTTTAGTGTTATCTTTTAGTATCCATCTCTTTCTGTGACTCTGCAGTCATTACGGTGTGATTACAGGTTCAGTCTGTAACCCTTCCCTTTTTAAACATAAATAACTTCCCAGGATGAAAGAAGGGGCATGTAAGAACGTTCCCCTCACTGATTTACTTCATTTTTATAGCCTCCAAAGGGAATAGAAGACAGTGACCTCCAGTGATCTACCTGTGTTCAAGGAAATTTTAGTAGTAATATGCTCCCTAAAGAAGTCAAAGTCTACTTTCCTTTATAACAGTTCTGCAGAAATGATCAGCCACACAAAGAGGCACTGGACAAGAACACATACCGAGCGTAATAAATTATCGTCTACAAGCCAACCAGTCATGATTTATCACCACTGAGATCATTCCCTTTGCTGTTGCTAGGAATACTCTGGCTCTGTGTTGGCTGACCGACATGTTCAATCAGGACCTCTTCATAGCCTTTCCAGCTCTCTACTGAAGTATTATAATCAGGCCTTTGCCGCATATAGTCGAATGTGCCATCATCATCTCAGAGTTTGAATATATGATGATGGCTTGGATAAGCTTAGCTGTTCAAGCTGGAGGATTTGAAGAAGGAAAGGAGCCTGTAATTTTCAACACCAATTTCCTGTGTCTCAATAGGAACTGAAGAATAACGTTAGTGCTGGAGCAGACTTCAGGGTCGATGAAAAGCTCTTCAGCATCAAGAGCTTACAAACACTAAGTTCTATTTGTGGACCTTTGGGCTGCGGTTTGCATGTATTTTAGTCCACCATTGCTGATGCTGATGATGTTAGCGCATCAGCATTATGGGTAGGGATCGGCCTGGCTGACTATCGGCTGTGATATTCAGCATTTTTTGATCACCTGATTCGACTGTTATCAGGCCATTAAATAGGTGTTATCAGTCACTATAAGCAAGTAAAAGTGAGACTTAAAAGCAACACGTTCTAACACGTTGTAAAACTGAATGAAATTTCACATTTTGAACACGAACAAAAATACTTCTTTAGGTTTAGGCAATAAAACTACAACTTCTTTAGGTTTAGGTAACAAAACTACAACTTCTTTAGGTTTAGGCTACAAAACTACAAATTCATTAGGTGTCGGCAAAAAAAACCCAGTTAAGTTTAGGGAAAAACACTAGTGGGTTAAAATAACTACGTACACAAAGAAAACAGATTTTTTTCACACAGGATGCAAACTCCGTTCTCCTGTATTTGAGTCCCATCCATCGTCCCTGACCTCCAAATCATATGGAGTTTCACACTGTCTACACTACAGCACCTGACTTCCGCTTCTGCTCCTGTCATAATTACTACGGTCGCTAGAGGTCGCTGTCGTGTTCTTTCATACCTTTTTTCGGTGATCGACCATTTGAATATATGATAAAACTTACTAGTGGGTGTAGTAGGCCCCTATTGACCCACATCTATGCGGCTTATAGTGATTGTCAAGCTATTTAATAGCTTGACAACAGTAACGTAATTCAAAATGCAGTTTCATTGTATGGGAACTATCTTTTAGGAGACGGGCCTGATCTGATAAAGAGAGAAGGGGCAGGGAAATTAAGAAATTTGAGAGCATGGGTTTGTAATTCAAGGGCACAAATATATTTTGATTTTAAATTCCTTGTCTTCACCTGAAAATGCAAACTACTAACAATTGTTCTGTCATTCAAAAACCTTGGTATTAGTCTCCACAGCATTGACCAAACAAGACTCAGCTGTCCTAGGGGAGGTCTAACCCAGGGTCTTTGTAAAGAAAAATCTCCATCTGCACAACAAGGTTGCTGTCTATCAACCTCACACTGCTCTATGTTGTAAAAATCTAAAGTTATTCCACATACTGTAGCCTGGATACAGGGAATGCTCAGAATCACCAACCGCACAACTGCATAACTATTGAGCCCACGATTACACAGCACCAGCTGCACTCACTTGTGCATGTCATCAGGACGCCCGCGGGACCCGCTGCCTTGTGAGATCATGCATGGCTAAATTACAGCATTGGTCAGCAGGAAGGCAAAAGCGGCAGTTCAAAGCTCAGCTCAAGGCTTCACTAAGGATGTGAACCTGCTGGACGCTGCTGACCGTAACAACTGGCAGCACAGCCAAAGAGGAAAAAGAGGAAAAGTAGGTGACAGCAAAAATGACACAGACAAAATGTACTGGAAGCTGCTCTCTCACTACAACCTGAGTTCCTCAGATTGCTCTGTGCAGCCATCAAAGAGCTCGCTGTTAGAGACAAGTTGTTCCGAGATTCACTGGACAGCCAACACCAAGCAAGTTTTCTGTGTTTGTATGTGTGTGAGAGAGTGAGAGGGACATGAATAGACTATTTCTATCCTTTAAGGCCTTTACACACCGGGGATGTGACGAATAAACGTTGCAAAAATGTGAAATACTCTCTAACCCTAACCCTAACCCTGCGAATGTTAAATGTCGAGGGCTTTTATGGTAAAAGGTAAGAACGGAAGGAGTGGATCTGGTCCGCGCTGCCTTCGTCAATGTTGAACAAAGTAATAAAGTTTGCCGTCTTCGTTCGCACTATGGTGCCTCTCCAACACAGTCTCACGGCAGCTCGTGAAAAAGACACGAAATTGTATTCATTTGATACGTGCATATAGATACAAATTTCCCTTTTTCTTCGTGACGCTCAGCACGTCTTTCAACAATGTATTTTTTGTGAATTTTTCCTTAGAATGTCCAGCAACATGTGACGCACGTGTCAATTTCTGCTCCAGTCATTTGAAATTAAAACGACTTAGTTAGGATTAGGAATAGATCGACTTGGTTAGGTTTAGGCAACAAAACGACTTAGTTAGGATTAGGAATAGATCGACTTGGTTAGGTTTAGGCAACAAAATGACTTAGTAAGGATTAGGAATAGATCGACTTTGTAAGGTTTAGGCAACAAAACGACTTAGTTAGGTTCAGGAAAAGATCGCGATTTAGGTTAAAATAACACTGGAGGTGGCGTAACATAAATACATAAGTTACATGACAAAAACTACTTAGTTAGGTTTAGGAAAAGATCGTGGTTTGGGATAAAATAACTCCAGAGGTGCATTAACTTAAGTACGGAAGTTGCGTGACAAATAAATCAACTTTGACTTGTGGTTTCACATTGGACACGAACAGCGGTCTCCTGGGTGAAAGTCCTGTGTATTTTGACCAACCAATCCATACCGACCTCCTCCCTATGCGGCGCTTGCCGCTCTCTACGCTTCCCGGTTCACAATTACGTGGATTACATACATCACGAAAAAAATGTGACATTTATTGTCTTTGTACACAAATCAATACATGAAATTTTGTGACTATTTCACAAACTGCTGTGCGACTGGGCTGACCTCTGAATTGTTGTTTTATAATCCTCATAAATATAGGCGCATCTCAACCCGTTTCGTACAACGTGATTGGTTGATGCCTTTATTTGCAGTGCGAAAGCTCAGAAAAATCTACCTTTTTCCAAAAAAAAAAATTGCATTCTGTGTGAAAGTATTCATGACAAACACAACAGTTTGAAAAAATATATTGATGTGCAAATTAATTGCACGAAAAAAAAACAACAACAAAAACAAATGCCCCCAGTGTGTAAAAGCCTTTAGCGGGTCTTTTTGTGAATCTTTCACCACGTACAAGTACCAAGTCCCCAATCAAAGTTCAATTAATTATCCAAATGACAATGAATGACTTATTTAAATTTTAAGGAACAAGACAAAATATTCTCAGTTAGATGTTATAATTTGTATTTTGGTTAATACTCGCTCACAAGAGAACAAAATGTGTCTGCAATATCTCATCATGAACTGCACCTATTCCATGAACAATGAACAATTAAGTAGCTGGAGCTGAGAATTAATTATGTATGTGATAAAACAGAGTGTACTAATTGGAAATCCTTACCTCTTCAGCATAGGCATCACACAGTTTGTGTCCCGAGAGTAGTTTAGTTTTCAAGCTCTTGTTCTGAAAAAGAGAATAGAAAGAAATAAATGATGCCATTGGTCTCTGCCCCGTGTTCTGCACTTCAAGTTCCCTTAACATTTTTGCTGCTTTATAAAAAGTGCTATTTACTCAGTAGTTTCTCCGGCGGGGCACTTGGCTGTTGAGAAGCTCTGACAGCAAGTGCTTGGCTGCCTCTCGATTTCAGACTAGACAGGAGAGCCGTCAGGAGTGCCCTGTCTGAGGATCTGAGATTGCACTCAGGCTCATAGGCAACTAAAAGGTCAGCATTGTAGCTCGGGGCCAGACCCCCCACTGAACTTTAAACATGATCAGTAAAGCCTTAAAATCATTTGACTGGCAGCCAGTGGAGAGATGCCAGCATAGGGGTCAAAGGGTCCCGTTGTTTGGTGCCAGTTCAGATCCTCGCCGAAGTTCTTTAAACAATCTGGATGCCAGGGAGTGATACGGTTGTAATTTACATGAGATATGTTCAAACAGCTGCCAAATATAACAAATATCTCAATTCTGAGGTAAATACAATCTCTGAATTAAAGAAATGGGGCTGGAAATTTAATTTTTTTGTAAATTTTACGTATGTCAATCGATTAAAATATTTAATCACAATTAATTGCATGATTGTCCATAGTTAATCATGATTAATCGCAAATTAATCACACATCTGTTCAAAATGTATCTTAAAGGGAGATTTGTCAAGTATTTAATACTCTTATTAACATGGGAGTGGGTAAATATGCTTGCTTTATGCAAACATATGTATATATTTATTATTGGAAATCAATTAATAACACAAAACAATGACAAATATTGTCCAGAAACCCTCACAGGTACTGCATTTAGCATAAAAAATATGCTCAAATCATAACATGGCAAACTCAAAGCCCAACAGGCAACAACAGCTGTCAGTGTGTCAGTGTGCTGACTTGACTATGACTTGCCCCAAAACTGCATATGATTATCATAAAGTGGGCATGTCTGTAAAGGGGAGACACGTTGGTATCCATAGAACCCATTTACATTCACATATCTTGAGGTCAGAGGTCAAGGGACCCCTTTGAAAATGGCAAAAACAGTCTTTCCTCACCAAAATTTAGCGTAAGTTTGGAGTGTTATTTAACCTCCTTTGTGACAAGACAGTATGACATAGTTGGTACCAATGGATTCCTTAGGTTTTTTTAGTTTCATATGATATTAGTATGTTCTACATTTAGAACTGAGCCCGTTACATACTCCAAAATCGCAAATTATGTTAATGCATTAAAGAATTAGTGGCGTTAAAACAAATTTGTGTTAACGTGTTATTATTGCATTCATTTGACAGCCCTAGTTAGTTATTATCTTAATTTGGGAATCATGCTTGAATTTAAATAGCCATGGTGGAAAAAGTATCTATAGGGCAGCCCCTGTTTCAAAAAGATGAGATCACAGTCAGAGATAACACAAAGGTTTGGTGCAAGAGGCCCCAATACCAAGATCATTCTCTCTTAATTGAGTTTGAGTACAAAGCACTGCTATATATTTAAACGGAAATCAGCCAACGGCACAGCCAAGAGGGAGCATGTAAAGACACAAGGGAATGGGACCTGAGGGTGATTACAGGGTTTGAAGGGAAGGAATTTCCCTTTTTAATTGACAATGATCTGTTAGTAAGAATGGTCCGAAAGCAACTTAATGCTTAACCCAAAGTACCCATCCAGATCTCCAGATGACCCAATAAAGCAGCACGATCAACCATGACAAAAGCTTCACTAAGGTCTGAAAGAACTAAAATTGGACAGTCTCCAGCATCTGCAGTTAGGAGAAGGTCATCCGAGGCAGATAGTCTCTCTCTACTACTGTGCTTTAAATTAGATTGGCTGTCTCACAAATTTTATTATAGTGCAAAAAAGAAAACTACTTGGGTAAAAACAGTATTTTGCAGTGAACAGAACATAGTGCACCATACATCATAATGTACATAACAATCCATCTCATATGATATATGAGGGCCTACGCACACTTTTATCTGTTTGTACTGCAGCAAGTCTCAAGCTTGCAGCATGTTGAAACTGCTACTTAGAATGTGTTATCTCAAAGTTAAGCTGTAGCTGCAAAAATTAAAAGGAGGAGCTACATGTTAAAGGAATACTTCACCCACAAAATGACCATTTGTATATCAATTACTCCCCCTGTGTTACCTTGAATTCTTGAGGAGAAGAAACTTAGTTTTTCTTGCATGCCTCCACAGAGAACAGAGAATCCCAAAACAGAGAAAAGTCTTGATGAATTGAAGTAAATGGGGAGCGGTGTTTAACAACAGCAAAACCATATCAAAACATCTGTCGTATGCTCACTATACTTCCCAAACACATGCATCTTAGCTTAAACATTACTATTTAAAAAACTTCCGCATAAGTCTCAAGTTAGCACAGGCGTGCCACGGCGCTATCGAACGCCTTGCTTCCACAAAGTTTTGTTTTGTGTCCGTAATTCCGTATAGTTTACGGAAGAACGATCCTTGTGATCAACGCAAGGATATGCATCTCTTTACGAACGGATATAAATACCACCGCAGAAATGGAAGAAAAGTTTAGTCAATTAGTCTGTTTTTTGCTGTTTTGTGAAATATTTTGTGAAAAGACGTATAAATCAGGATGCATGCACTCTATGGATCCTATTTAAAAGATCTGTAGCGCATGGTCTAAAGTGCATGGCGCAAGTGCATTTAGGGCATGTCCAACTCCATTTTTGCTAGTTAAGCAGCGCTTAATCTGGGCGCAAAGTAAGGCGTAAGGGGCAAATGGGTTGATGAGTCTCTTAATTAATCACAGTGTGTTTTGGGCGTAAGGAGAATCAGTGTCATCTCCCATTCCCTTTAAAAGTCAGGTGCACCTGCACATTGGCGCCGCTTTGCGCCGGGTGTAAGATAGGGCGCTATATGTTACACAGACAGCTAGCATGCTACCAATGTTAGCTGAATATGCCATCAAACTTTTTACTGAGAAAAAAAATATAAATAGAGCTATATTCATTCATCAATCAGTTATTAATTTGTTAATTCAGCAGTGAATACGCTCTGTTCAGTTCAAAGTTCAAAATTTTCAACGTACTCAAAAAAAATACTGAACTGAAAAAAAACAAAACAAAGGAGGAGTTTCTCAAACACTTCGTAGATCAGGGAGGTTTCCATAGGAATGGATGAACTTCCGTTGACTCGCATACATACACAGAGCTATGTGGAAAAGAGGCGTTTTTGGGAAATACTGAGCATACGACTGGATAAAAGAGACTTGGATTAGACTGCACGAGTTGTTTGAGATTTTGTAAACAGATGCTTTGATACAGTTTTGCACGGCCCCCATCTCCTTAATTCATCAAGAATATCCTCTTCTTCAAGAATTCAAGGTAACACAGAGTGAGTAATTGATAGACAAATAGTCATTAAGTGGGTTAGCTATTCCTTCAACATTTCTCAGTCGTTGCATCTTTGCTATCACATGCTGCTTGATAATAAGACGTTCAAGGAGAATGGATATCATTCTTTCAAAATGTGAGTGTTTGCTGAAGGACTGGGGAAATATTAAGATCACAGAGCCTAAAAATGTGTCATAAAATGATCCTGATGGCTGAGGAAAACCTAGAGGTGATCCCACAACACTGGATATTGACAGGGAATTACCATCACTGTTGCGTAACTAAGCTTGTACCACTTCAGTTTTATGTAAAGAAACAAATGCAATTAGATGCAAGTTCATCATAGCAACCATTGGGGATTTATTAACGCTCTTCATTGACTCAACAACACTTTCAAAATTCTTAATGAGTTTATCAATGAGCCAATTACCTGCAGTCTAGGGTCTATTCTTCAAACCCAACCTGCAGAACTCAAGCGAGAGCATTGAATATTCATTCACCAGCTTTAAATCAAGGAAACTAAATTAAATGACCCAAAAAAGCAGAAGAAGTTGCTCTTCTTATACGGTACATACAGTCTGTTGTGACACATAAGCAAGTTAAAGCGGCATCTTTTCCACACTTGTTCTGCATGTGAACGGATTACAGCGTATGGGCTTAGAGTGTGATCAAACAGACTCGGAAACAGCATGATGGTGGATGCCAGGAGGAGGTCCTGGGCATCGCCAAGACTGTAGTGTTTCTGGGCTTTACGAAGGCACTAATCTCTTAACTGCACAACGGATGGACCTGAAAACCTCATCACAATGTTTGCTATGTGGGAGGCAGCCCTGGGAAGATCAACATGGGAGATGACGGGTGGTTGGGGCTATAAACAGTTCATCACTACGCCACAGCGTGACACAGTCAACATCGCCGAATGATCGCGGGGTACAAGCCAGTGTTGGAAACAAACAATTCACTTCATTAAAATGACAAATCGCAAATTACCCATGTGAGATGTTTTTATTGTAACAAAATTAGGAACAAATTTTGATTTAATTAAATGAATTAAATGACCCCAACAGAGAATTAACAGTATGATCTAAATTTCTTTTGGGGTGGTGGAGGATGTTTTAAAACTGCTACAAGCTGTTTCACTGATTTCGTTACTTAAAACTGAAAGAAAAGCAGATCTAACAACGCAGATTGGGGAATACTGTACTTATGAAGGCCGACTCCTGCCTTCCTTTTTGTATTTTTTTTTAACAGATTATGTTTTATTGCCCCACATTTCAGACACTGCTGCTGCGAAGTCTGTCTGTCCGTCTGCCCTTCAGAATCAGCCCCAGCCGGTGCTTTTTTGGCTCCATTGCAGACAAGGCAAGTTTATTTCCACCTCTCGTAGCAGGTATTTTTGAAAACACCATTTTGCCATGAGCAATTATGGCTTATAGATGGCACATTAATTTAATTTAGGTGGAGATAACATATTTGGCTATTATGCTGCTGTACTCTGATGATAGATTTCTCTGCTCGATGTTGGAGACAGCTCAATGTTATTAGGTGATGAGTTGGCTGTGAACCACAGAGACAGTAGGGATACAGCAGGAGAAGGGGGAGTGTGCATCCACCAGCTGGCCCTTGACATATACTTATAAATCATGCGGCCACCTCCACAATTCTCACTCTGTGTCATGGCACATACTGACTGCATTGGCAATCATTCACAACACAGCTGCATCTGTATATTTAGAATGATCCATTTGGTTTAGTCTTGGTCCTGACTGAAATATCTCAACTAATCAGGCTGTTCTCATACACTGTAATTGGTATATATCCCACAAGATAAAGGCATATTTAATCCACTTAATTGTGAACCAGGAAGTATAAAGAGCGACAGACGTTGTGTAGGCAGGTGGTCGGGGTGGATGGGTGGGTGAAAAAAACACCGGTGTTGGTGTCCTGTGTGAAACCAGAAGTCAACGTTGATTTATTTGTCACTTCCGTATTTAAGTCACACCACTTCTGCCGTTATTTTAAACCAAATCAAGATCTTTTCCTAAACCTAACCAAGTATTTCAAACAGAGTTATTTTAACCCAAACCTTGACCTTTTCCTAAACCCAACTAAGTAGTTTTGTTGCCTAAACCTAACCAAGTATTTCAAATGTAGTTATTTTAACCCAAACCACGGCCTTTTCCTTAACCTAACCAAGTATTTCAAACATAGTTATTTTAACCTAAACCACGGCCTTTCCTAAACCTAACCAAGTATTTCAACCGTAGTTATTTTAACCCAAACCACGGCCTTTTCCTTAACCTAACCAAGTATTTCAAACATAGTTATTTTAACCTAAACCACGGCCTTTTCCTAAACCTAACCAAGTATTTCAAATATAGTTATTTTAACCCAAACCTTGACCTTTTCCTAAACCCAACTAAGTAGTTTTGTTGCCTAAATCTAACCAAGTATTTCAAATGTAGTTATTTTAACCAAAACCACAACCTTTTCCTAAACCTCACCAAATAGTTTTGTTGCCTAAACCTAATGAAGTTGTTTCCTGTGAAGACTGAATATTATTTTGAAAAGACTTTGCAGAAATTGACACGTGTTGCTGGACATTCGTAGCAGACGCACAAAAAATGAGGGATAACTTTTTGTAAGATATCATACGAACCGTTGCGTGAGGATACATTGAACTACTAATGTTATGGGTCCCCAGAGGATTAATCCTACTGATGTTGGTAATCCTCTGACTTTTGCTCTAGCACCAACATGCAGTTGACATCTGTGCCAACCTGTTTACAGTACTGTAATTTGTCAGGCAGCAAAAAGCTACATTGAGCTCGGAAAGTGTCAGTCCCTCACATACGGTACATTCTGGCCTCCGTCTTTCCTTTGCAATTCAATTCTCACTCCCACACACACATGTACAGTGTACTGTGTGTACTCCAACACGTACAGTGCATGCACACTGAGCAGAGGTAATGAGCTGGGATGGCAGTTGTTTTGCGATTCAGCGAGGCAAAACTGTCCCGGTATCAATTCCTCACAGTTGCACCTCCTCTCACCCCTACAGAAGGACCCCCATTCGAGGACATGTAGAACTGGCAGCTGTCATAAAATGTGACGTAGTTTAGCCCCGGGACATACTCAGAGTGAAAATGAGATCCTCTGGAGCTTATATGTCACAGCGAATTATGCACAACGTGATACATTGAGCCACATATGTCGTAACGTGTTATTCCCGCTGCGCTGTCATTCTGCTGATGAAAATAAAGGAACATTTTCTACATTTACATGTTGCTCATATTTCTCATTTAGAAAAATGCAATAGCACACAAATAAGGTGTACAAAATGTATCTCTCAGTCTGCCACAGGGCCTTTATCACTGAGCCATGGCTATGGTGGAGTCCCACGTTGACTACAAATCACACAAAGGAATGATGGAGCACTGGTATCTGTCTTTGGTTCAGTTTGTTTGTCTGTTTGTCAGCACGATAACGGAAAAACTACGGGCCCGATTTTCATGAAACTTGGTGGAACGGTGAAGCATGGGCGAAGAAGAACCCATTACATTTTGGAGCGGATCCGAATCTCAAAACGGATACATGCATCATTTTTCTCTTATGGAAACGGCTAGGGCTGTCCCCTCTTAGTCGATTATTTAACTAATTGATAGTTTTGGTCTACAGATACTAAGATTTCTTTAGTCGATTAGTCACTTTTTATGCTTTTTCATGCTGAATGATTTATTTCCGAGAAACTTATGAGCACATCTCTGGTAAACACAAGATTTAAAGTGGTGCTTTTGTGTGATTATTTTTGTAGAATCCACAGATCTGTTGATTAAACTGATTGATGAGTCGTCAAAATCGTACGTGTGTTAGTTGACTACGAATGTTTTTGGTCGAGGACAGCCCTACATCCTTGGCGAAGATCCATGCTCTCCGAGTGCCCTTCTACTTTGGTTATGTGATGATTTAAAATGCACAATCACATTATGTTCTTTTTCGCATTAAGATTGCAGTGGGTTGAAGAAATAAGTAAAGTTATATTAAGCAAAATTCAACCAAAGTCATACACAGCACTATAGGCAATCACTGACCATCTAAAGGACTTTCAAAAATGTCTATCTGACTGAACTCAGCAGTTATTTTTCACACATTATAAAGTGCTGATATGTCGACAGCCCCTGAGTGTTGATATTTACTGTCCATCTAGGTCAACTTTCACACTACTCGGCACACATCACTGTTGGATCCTTTTTAGCTTTAGTGTGAAGTGGCAGAAACCAACTCTTCTGCTAACACATTTTTTCATTATTTTCACATTTCATTTCGGTCAAGTTTTTCCCACATTAACACCGTGGAGTGTGAATGAAGTAAAGCGCAATTAACTCTGCCAGATTGCATATTTTATGTCTTTAACAAATTCAATTTCCGCTGTTAAACTGGAGAGATCAACCCCCTCGCATGTGGCCCTGTCCCTTCTGCGACTACAAAATTGAAATAAATTATCTAAAAATGTGATGCAGGTAGAGTTGACATTTTTATTTGCAACGAGGCGAGTCACACTCACCGTGGCGTGCACTTCGCCTGACACCACTCAGGGGTGGTACAAGCGAGGGACTGTTGTCACAACATATTTTAGCTTAAAAGGTCAATAAGCTTCATTGTAATGACACAGAAAACAAAATGACAAGATGTTTCTGTTGCATCACTGCTTTAATAGCTTCCGCATCTCAGTTGTGAAAATACGACTTCATTAACCGTGTCGTTTAAAGGCCACAATGAACTGTGCCCACTGACCCAAACAGAGCCACTGCTTCCAGCGGAGGTTGATGAAAGCCACAGATAACAAAATGCTATGCATACAGAATACTATACATATACAATATAATATACAATATAAAAAAGAAATCCAGTGAAAAGTTTTCATCAAAGGTTCCGTCTAGTTTTTAATAGGGCTGTCAAAGTTAACGCAATAATAACCGATCTTTCGGAGGTTGTAGCGGGATCAGTTTTAAATCTTAATTTTTGCGAGGAAAAACTGTCATGGATATTTTCAAAGGGGTCCCTTGACCTCTGACCTCAAGATATGTGAATGAAAATGGGTTCTATGGGTACCCACGAGTCTCCCCTTTACAAACATGCCCACTTTATGATAATCACATGCAGTTTGGGGCAAGTCATAGTCAAGTCAGCACACTGACACACTGACAGCTGTTGTTGCCTGTTCGTCTGCAGTTTGCCATGTTATGATTTGAACATATTTTTATGCTAAATGCAGTACCTGTGATGGTTTCTGGACAATATCTGTCATTGTTTTGTGTTGATAATTGATTTCCAATAATAAATATACATATATTTGCATAAAGCAGCATATTTGCCCACTTCCATGTTGATAAGAGCATTATTTACTTGACAAATCTCCCTTTAAGGTACATTTTGAACAGATAAAAAATGTGTGATGAAATATTTATATATTAAATATGTTTTAAGTCCCATTTATGAATGGAGAGATTTTATTACTTCGGAATGGTAATAAAAAAAGTGTGATTAATTTGCAATTAATCACGATTATCTATAAATATTTTAAACAATTGGCAGCCCTAGTTTTTAATACTTTTTCAAAGATTTATGTTAAGCACAACACCTAATACAGAAGTGCTTCATCTTGCAAAGTGTATCATGTATAATGTCAACCCTCCTTAATGGAGAAGGCAGTGAAGACAGCACACACTGTTTCACCTAGCTGCACCAAAGGAACAAAGGCTTGTTGAATTGGAGCTGGGTGGGAGGCTTCATTGGAATTTCACTACAACTCATTTGAGAGGTTCCATTTTTCTTTGAATTAATTTATTTCATATAATATTTCAGCTCTAACAATTCATCCAGCTCTCCTATAAACTCTTACTACATGTTCAGTCATTTTGTGAGGCCTTGAGAGCGACACATTATTTTCGGCTTTGAACCATACGCCTCTTATTAACTGTTTGGCAGCAGTGGTGTGAATGATGTTTGATGTTTGATAATAATCTCGTATTGAAAAGTGTCGTTCTTGCTTTCTAGACTTCACTACAGATGGACCTTGAAAGACTCCAACGCGGAGCCACTGGGGTAAACGAAGGGGAATAATAGCGCCATGGACTATTTAGAGTATTTTGATTTTAAGTTAACAACAAAGTCCTTTGTTGTGCATTCTTATTCATGTGTCCCGTGTGGTTCTGGTTGGCTCCCACGGCATAATTTCTATAATTATGAACTGGAAAATATTCAGTTGTCAAAGTATTGGAATTAATTATGCATCAAACACCAGTTGTTGAAAATGTTGCACTTTTATGTGCTATGTCAGAGTCCTGAATTGATTAGATTAAAAGTAAATCGATTAAAAATATTTAATCGCAAATCATCGTATGATTGTCCATCCTTAAATCACCATATATCACAAAGTTATATGTTCAAATGTACCTTGAAGGGAGTATTTTATACTCTTATCAACATGGGAGTGACCAAATATGCTTGCTTTATGCAAATGTCTGTGAATATTTATTAAAAGAAATCCATTAACATAACAAATATTATCCAGAAACCCTCACAGGTACTGCATTTAGCATATAAAATATGCTCAAATCATAACAAACTGAGGCCCAACAGGCAACAACAGCTGTCAGTGTGTCAGTGTGCTGACTTGACTATGACTTGCCCCAAACTGCATGTGATTATCATAAAGTGGGAATGTTTGTAAAGGGGAGACTCGTGGGTACCCATAACACCCATTTTCATTCACATATCTTGAGGTCAGAGGTCAAGGGACCCCTTTGAAAATGGTCATGACAGTTTTTCCTCGCCAAAATTTAGCGTATAGGTTTGGAGCGTTATTTAGCCTCCTTCTTGACAAGCTAGTATGACTTGGTTACCAATGCATACCAATGGTACAAATGGATTTCTTAGGTGTTTTAGTTTCATAAGATACCAGTATCTTCACTCTAGCTTTAGAATTGAATCCGCTACAACCTAAAAATTGCAAGTTGCGTCAAAACAAATTTGCGTTAACGCGTTATTATATCGTTCATTTTGACATTAAACGTCATGGGGTCATCCATAGTAAAAGCACCAACAACCTGTATCACAAAAGAAACTACTTGGATCTAGAGAATCCCTCACTGCATAGAGTACAGATCCATTAGACTATTTCTGAAAAGATTTAAATAATTAAGAAAATGTTTGCTGCTGAACTTTTCCACTCTGTAAGTTTTGACATAATTTATGTTAAACGGGTTTCCAAAAAGAGGTCTGTTGATCAAGCAGAATGGACTTAAGATAACGACATATTCAAAAAAACTTAAGAAACTTAGCTTGTCATTCAATGTCAACACAGCTATATAAAAATCCTAAAATGTAATAATGAATAATTAATATTAAATCATTCTCGGGGGACCTTCTTTTCCCCACATTTTTCCTGACCATTAAAAACTGTTATTTATGAACAGCAGCTTTAGCAGTTTAATCTCTTATTCAACAGATTTTTTTCCCTGAATCTTGGTTTTCCTTATAAGTTAAGCAATGCATTTCTATAATATAATAAAAAACACATTCTAGGGGTCTATCTATTTGACAGCCTCTGTCATATATTAATGAACAGATTCCACACACATAACATAATCAATTACAGTCTCTGTCCGCACAGTCCGACAGGCTTGTCTGCTTTCTTGAAGCAAGAAAAAAATAAGAAACTCATTCAGAAAATTGTGACGGGGCTTCAGCACTTATGTAGCTGTCGAACGCATCTAATATATATTACTGGCATTAGCAAAGTAAATGTTCACTGTGGATAAGCTATTAAATATGACATGCCCCCAGACATGTTAGGAAGCGTTTGGCAGCTTGAGCTGAACTCATCCTGCTCAGTTTGTTAAGGACTCTTGAGGTCAAAGGGGGGATTATGCATAAGTGAAAAGATTGCTTTCTTGTCACTGTTCCATTGCTCTGACACATAATCCTATGCATACAGTAAGCATACACTGTGTAATAGAAACATGGTGGTCTGGCGGTTTCCCCATACCTGTCAGCCGCCTCTATCTTTGAGCAAGATAACCCCTTATGTTCTTTTTCAGCCCATTGTCACTCCCAAGTCGTCTTAGACGGCAGCTTGGTCGGTGGCCCTATGTTTCAATCAATGGCGCTTTACTTGGTTGTAGTTATGGTGGAGTGAAGGACAAAGTCAGGTGCCGTAGTATAAGAGAGAAGTAGAAGAGAGAAGTCAGCGTAGGGAGGAGGTCGGGGTGGATCAGCCCAGTCGCATAACAGTTCGTGAAATAGTCATGAAATTTAAAGTATTGATTTGTGTACATAGACACGAATAAGTTAAGTTGTGTAGCGCTACTTAGGTTGCGTAACGTTACATAACGTACTGAACTTATGTCGCGTAAGTAATGTAGCCTATTTAACTGCATAACAAAGTACTTATTTTAACCCAAACTACAATCTTTTCCTAAACCTAACCTGATTTAAATAAGGGCTATTCTAGTGTTCATACAGGGAAGATGATTTACCTCAAATGATTTACAGACGTCTCTTTCCCAATGTAAGTCTATGGGAAAAAGTATTTTTGGGCCCAATGGCATCACGTGACCGACATGGAAATTGTAGTACCACCGTTTGGAAAATTTGCTTCAAAGCCCGGCACTCTTCCTGCAGGAGCTTGGGGTATATAGAGCTTCATAGTTTGAAGCAGAGGGCCACTGACCAAGCTGCCGTATTTGATGAGTTGGGAGTGAGAGCGGGTTGTCTTATCTTGTTGTGATGTCACCAGTAAGGGTGTTAATATGAACAAAATACTGCAATACCAGAAATTGCTTTGATTTGTTTTGCCATGATGACATAATCTCAGGCTACTGTGCCAAAATATTAAGGGAAAATACTGAAGTGCAAGACAAGAGCCAAAACAATCTGTCAAATTTTCTTTTTGCAGAAGACATTTCTGCCTTCTGAAACCACAAACTTCAGTTACAGTTTATTCTCAATCTTTTTTTTGCAACAAGTTTTTTTTTTGCCAGACTGATTCTTCACATGCCAACCTGCACCAACCATTGGAACTAAAAATAATAGCAGCAGCAATTTAGAGCTGCAGATAGAGGTATGCCAATGTCGACTGCTACAGGGGAAGAAGGTACATGTTGCTGCAATTTGAATACGTCTGCCACCTGCAGGCAATGTGTGCTACAGCGGCATTTCTTTTAAATAGCTATTATTGTGTGTGTGTGTGTGTGTGTTGGAAGATGTCAGTAGGAAAAGGATTGGTTTTAGCTTTTAAAGTTGATATGAAACGCATAAAGGTTTTTTTTTCTTTTTTAAGTATGAAGTTAGTGGGTTTGTTCCCTACTGAATGTACTGTAGGGCTGTACCAACAAATGTTCTATAGAAGTTTTCAAATGGAGCTTTGAATGTTCACCCAAAAAAGAGACAAAAATAAGATTTTTTTGTTATTGTGGTTTATAAATGTGATTGATATGGTGCTGTTAGATTGCTGTTGGACCGCCCCGTTTATACAGGTGCAAGACTCCTTTTGTATGCAACAAGTAGGAGATCAAAGAGTTTTTTGACCGCAGTGACAATGTTGTTTTTGAAAGACTAAACGCCAACAAATATGGATTGAAGCAGAATCAATAAATTTCAACTTTAAACAATGCTTTGGAGTTATTGGAAAAAAAAAATTCAGAAAAAAACCTATGCAGCCACCACTGGAATCTAATTCTACAAATTGTATAATAATAATAACAATCATCATCCACCATCCAACCTAACTGACTGTTTAAATTACATTAATGCCTGGATGACCTGCATTACCTCAAACTTAATCATGATAAATCTGAAGCTATCCTCATTGCCTCCCCAGCTACACTGCACAAAGTCTCCCATCTAAATGTTTCCATCCATGGTTTTATTACATCTTCTGTTGCTAAGGTCAAAAATCTTGATTTAACTCCACCCTCTGATTTGACACACATATCAAAAACATCACAAAAACGGCCTTTTTTTCCATCTGAAGAACATCTCCAGACTACGCCCCTCTCTTTCACATTCTGTTGCAGAGACTCTGATTCATGCCTTTATAACATCCAGACTAGATTACTGTAATGCCCTTCTCCTTGGAGTGTCCACTCGTGTGTTAAAAAGGTTACAGTATGTCCAAAATTCCGCTGCTAGAGTTCTCTGCCACACATTGTCCTGGGAGCACATCACACCTACCCTCCAGCAGCTGCACTGGCTCCCAGTTAAATGTCACATTTGTTTCAAAGTTCTTCTGCTTGTCTATAAATCTCTGCATGGCTTGGCCCCTTCCTATTTATCCAATCTTCTCAACCCCCTACATACCAACTCGCTCTCCATCTACTCTCCGCTCCCCCCTCCAGGCTCCGCACTATGGGTGACAGGACCTTCAGTGTTGCTGACCCTAACCTCTGGAATGCTCTTCATCAGGGTCTGTGCCAGTGCTCATCTGTTGCTTCATTTAAATCAGAACTGAAAACACATCTTTTTAGTTTAGCCTTTCACGGTACTTCGTAATGTGTTCATCATGAATGTACCCATTTACCTGTATTTATTTTAAATTTAATTTTGTTGTTCTTTGCACTGTATTCTTGTATAGACTGTCTTATCTTGTTTGTAAGGTGTCCTTGGGTGTCTTGAAAGGCACCTATAAATAAAATGTATTATTATTATTATTATTATTATTATTATTAATAATAATATCCATCATCATCATCATCATCCATCCATCATCGAACTCAAATGCTGATTTAAAATATCAAAGTTATGAATGAAGCTTAATGTTAACTCCAACTAGACTTCCAGTTGTGGAATTAAACTAAGTCCAACTACTATATTTTTGTACAAATTGTAAGTACTTTTACTTTATTTGAGTATTTCCAATAAGGATTTGCATTTCAAGCAAAATTGAAATGCCCCCTGCACCCCATGTTTTACATTATGGGGACATGCAATTTGTCCCCAAAAGGAAGGCGAGTCCCCACAATGTGACTGTGTAAACAGATGTATAGTAATACACACCCCACACAAACACACCTGCGCCAACAGAAAAGAGCCAAGACAAACGTTTTACCGGTAGTAATGTTACTACCAGGCGGTGCCTGCGACGGTTAAAACAAGGGAAAATATTTTTTTTTGAGACATGATGTAAGTCACATAAATGATTCGATTTTTTTTTTTATTTAATGACTATTTGACCAATTGAAAAAGATGACATCCCTAATTTCCCTTTCGTACTACTTTATACTTCTACTCTACTGCAATTTAGAGGGAAATGTTGCCCTCTTTTACTCTATACATTTATTTTCTCAGCTGCAGCTATTAGTTACTTTACAGATCCAGATTTTACATGCAAAACATATCAGCTCATAAAATGTGATGCATTGTTATAGATTAAACTACCCAAGCAGTAGCTATATCTAATTAGTGCCTCGAATAACTATAACAATAAAATGCTACTTACACATGAATGCATCAGTAATAATAATCCAATAATATAATAGATAATAGAATAACACTCACAGGGGGCAATCTTTCTGAATTATGAGTACTTTTAATACTTTAGGTACATTTTGCTGATATATCGTGGTTTTACTCAAGTGACATTTTCATTGCAGGACTTTTGCTTGTAATCTTTAATATTGCATCATTACAACTTAAATATAGGCTCTGTATACTTCCTTCACCTCTACCATTGCATGAACATAACTGACTATTACAGCTTGTACTTTATGCTACACAGAATAGAAAAATAAATGATCAGTCTTTTTCAGAACTTTTTCAGGTAGTTATTGTCAGCGAAGATACACCATTATTATCATGCCTTAGAATTTGCTTTGATGGAACTATTGTGCGTATCCTCATTTGACCTGACTTCATGCGTCTGCTCAGTGTTTCTTTCCAGATATTCCTCATTGAAGAGCTGTTGAGTGAGTAGTTGTGTAAGATGCTTGACAAGGCTTCAGGCTATTCGGAGAAGATTAGATGAACTCTATTGATCCTCGCAGGGTATTGGGAAGACCTGGCATTTCAAAGAAGATGTTGAAATATTCCATGTGAAGTCTGAATTACTATCAGCATAATAATAGAAGCTGCAGCCCGTCCCTGCAGTAACCCACCCACCTGAACACTAATCTATTCTGGTCATTTAGTTCATTGTCATTCCTTGTATTTGTTCGAGCTGAATCAAAAAAAAAAACGCAGAACAATCTGATAAATCAGATGGAAATGATGACAGTGGAGCCTTTAAATGCTGTCGGTGAATTATCTGAGAGATTAATTGAAGCACTACAACTGTAAAATATGAAGAATGCCCAGACTAATTGATATTACTTCAAACTGAATAAATCAAACCTTGATATACACAATGGGTCCTATCCTCTCTCAGAATTGAAGTGGTGGAAGAAAATGCATGTGATCAAAGTTCTATTACTCTGATATTTCCTCTACAGCTCTAATAGTTTTAACTAATGACGGTTAGTTTGTGCCCGCTGGATATTACCTTCATAGTTGGTCTCAATCCGCCTCAATTACTAAATCTTGAATTTCTTTCATTAAGGTTTCAGAGGAATAGGGATTTTTTGAGGTTAGGGAAAGAGTCGATTGTAGCTCAAGTGATAGAGCAGTTTACCCATTAATAATGTGGTAGGTAGATTGAAGGGCGGGTTCATTATTTATTTAGTTTTCTTTTTTTTTTCTTCCCAGTGGTATTCCTTATTTATTCAAATCTGAACATTCAAATTTTGGTAAAAGTATGCATTTTTTGAGTCAAAATGTTATTTTCCCAAGCGCTTCTAAACATAGGTGCATGATGACGCTGCTACATTAACAGTATATATAAATCCTTATGGTTAGTGTATTAACGTTTTATACAGTAACTTAGATGGCGGTCGGCACGCTCCCTTTTTGGAGAAGCAGACAGAAGTATCTTAATAGAAGCTAAGCAATGTACTGCTGTGTGGATGCCACGTTAGTTCGGATCCGAAAGTCACACAATAACACAAACAAACTAACCGATCGATGCAGCGGTAGACCTGCAACTCCCGTGTTCTGCAAAATAAAATGACTGTTTTTATGAATGGAGTTTGGTCTGGTAGCTTTGAAGACAGCAATATAACGGCTCTACTTCCCCATCGGAAAGGGCTGTCTGACGACAAAGTAAAGAGGTGAAAATATTCTAAATAACTGATATTGAACTGATATACATTTTTTGTTGGGTGGCTAAAAATAATTTTTCTGTTGCTCCCGTCCATAGCCGCTTTACCTTGCCGACAGCAACACAGCCCTTTCTGGTGGGGAACTGAAGCCGCCATATTGCTCTCTTCAAAGCCACCAGACTACATCCACAAAAGCAGTCATTTTACCTCACAGAATGCAGAGTATACATACTGTACATCACCACTCCAAAAACTCTGAACTAACCCTCAGTTATTTCCAAACTTTGCACAGCTAACTATAACTCAGTTTATCTCTTTAAGCCCCCCTCCCGAAAAAGCCCAGTCTGCTCTGATTGGCTTATGTGAAAAACATGGTACACCTTTGCAAAGGTAGTTTTCAAGCTGTGAGTGGTATATTCTAATGACGCTGAATGTGACATAGGAAGGGGAGCCAAATCTGAATGGCTTGTTGTATCACATGTTTCCTGATCTCAGCAGCTCACAAAAAAACTGACTGGGTTGTCTTATTTCACAGTTTGTGGGTTGGGAGGCACTCCAGATACCCAAAGCAAACACTGAAAAAATGAGTTTGTCATGATATGTCCCCTTTAAGAGACAAGTTTATCATATCTCATTGGATGTATAACAGTAACATCTGGCGCTGTGAATGGAGCGATACTTCAAAATGACCTTAGTTCTGTGCATTAAAGGTACATATTGTAGATTGAGAGGGCATGATACTTCTGAATTACTGCTCACAAAGATGTCATGTTACATCACGTGGAACGTAAACTAATTCAATGTACTAAGCTGTTGTTGTGACAACAATTTCTGTAGCTGTATTAATTATGTCAATTATACTGCATCTCATTGAGAACTGAGGTGTTTGTTTATGAGTAACACAACAATATTTGCAAGGAGAAAATAAAGAATAGAAGTAATTACCATTGACCTTATGTTGTCAGTTATTATGGTACATCAGCAATACGACCTTACGAAGTCATCAGTTAGCTGCCTAATCAACATCAGCTTAAAGTGTTAAGCATGATAGGTACTTATTTTTTTAATTTGTTGTGCTTCCACTGTGTTGCAAGCACACTGTTTAAGTAAACAATATGTAAGAGCAATTTTCAGCAAGCAAAATAAGATAAAAACTATACTTATACAACTACAATAAAGTAAAACTAACATATTGTGGTATTTGAAGGCTTACCTCCTACTTGGAATAGTTGTACACATAAAAGCACATTTTATAATCATTACAAATACTTCAGAGCAATACACATAACAACTTAATAAATTTACCCATAACTTTTTTTCTTTTCCCATCACTGTCTTTGCCAGAATGAGGCGTCAAAATAAAGTTCTGCTCATTAGTGAAAAATGTAGCAGTGCTGGGTTTAAGAATTATCTTTCACCTGCAATAACACATTTTTTTGGTGGCGGAAACAAGTTGTGAACACAATTGACATATGACGTTTTAAGTTGATAGGGCGAGCAAAGCAACATTATCATTCATTTCGATTCATGTTTCTGGCCAACTTGCAAATGTAAGTCCAATATTCACTCTATTTTAGCTCTGTTTTTGGTCTCTACCAACTCCTGAGGGAAATATCTGGCTCTTTAGCTGCTTAATGCTCCACTATGTCAACTATGTTTGGTGCTAGGGTAGTGTACAGTGGGTTTTTAGAGTTTTGTCTGTGTAATAGAACATACAATCATAAATGTAGTTATAGAGATGTAATTGTTAGTTGTTGTGTCTTTTAAGCCAAACTGCTAATGTTGTTCTAACGCAGCAGCTACGTGGCTCTCTCGCTAACAAGCTGTGGCCATGCTCGACTTGTGATTGGGTCGGACAGGTGTATGGGCGGGACCTCAATACCACGGCTACATAGTCTCTGGCTCCAGTTTTTCAAGATGGCAGTGCCCGTATCCAGGATATTTTGGCATCATTTTTGAACGTGTCGTCCATCTATATATACCGTTTGTCTCCACTAAAGTCCCAATAGTGAAGAAAAGAGTTTGTCAAAAGTACAATATGCTCTAATTGATACATGTATTCATATAGTATTAGTGCCATCAGATGAATCTATTAGTATATTATCAGCCTAGCTAGAGGTAAAAATTCCCATCAGAATAATCATAAAGGAAAACTATTTTTCATTTTCTATAATAAGGCTGTTTTTTCTGCTCTCAAACTATTCTCTGGTATCTTGACACTGTCTCAAGGGTTCAAGACATTTTGAAATTGAACATCCTGTGTAGTCACAGTGTTTGTTATGAAAACCTCGAGCTACAATAAAGTAGGAAAAAATAAATAATTCTGTGAACATGTCAAAGGAATATCTGCAGTCAGAGCCTTCATCAGTCTTGAGGCACTTGGATGTATTTCTGTAAAAAATACACCATCCACTTTATAGTGTCACAGCTGAATACCACAGAAAACCGGTCACTTGTCTGGAAGCTGAGGGCCAGAAATCAATATCCATGTCAGGCTGTGAGGAATAAAGCAACGCTGCTAAGTGACAGCATGACACCATGCTTCTGAGCGCATGTGGCCTGTCTTTACCTCTCTCAAACAAGTTTCTATGATTTGAGTTCAGCGCCAGTGCCCACGAAGCCACACAGTCAAAATTTAGTACTAAAAGCACAACAATGTGGAGAGTGACACAAATTTAATCCGAGTTCTAGAAGGAAATTCTGAGACTTAATGCATAAATGTAGGAGCTGCCAGCAGGTGGCTGAGTTACCCAGACAGACATCCCACACACTGCAAATGAGGAAGTATGATTTTTCACTTCAAGTTGACGCAAAGCTCAGAGAGAAGCATCTCCTTGATGGCAGGGGTAACTTTGTGGCTGATTGTTACTTTGCTCTCACTGTGGAGTTGAGGGTCGATATGATTCAGAGTTTTATGATGGCTTGCAAAATGCAACAATATATATAACTCAGGATCATCAAAGCTGTAAGGCAGCGTATCGCTGCAGCCTGAGTTCCTATTGTGTAAATAAGGACGTCTGACTATGCATCTCAGCAGCCACTGAATTGGTTATTTGCGGGTCAAAAGATGTCTAGACGTTGAGGTTAAAGCTTGACTGAAAAGCGTAGGTCTTAAAATGTCTAGGTTGCATATGTCTGTAAATGATTATATTTCAGCACGTAGTTGGGGCCTGATTTATATAGAAATATAGTCATTTAAAGGGGACATACCATGAAAAACTTTTATAGTGCTTATGCACATACATTTGGGTATCTGGAGTGCCTACCAAGTCACAAACTGTGAAATAAGACGACCCATTCAGTTTTTTGTGGGCTGCCAAGATCAGAAAACGTGATTCAACAATTAATTCAGATTTGGTTCCCTTTCCTATGTCACAAGCAGGAATATACCGTCCACAGCTTGAGAACTATCTTTGCAAAGGTGCACCATGTTTTTCTCGTAAGCCTTTTCAGGGGGGGGGGCTTAAAGAGACAGGCGCTAAAACGAAGCATTTCAGACAGAGGCTGAATACAGGTATATTCAGACAGAGAGGATGAGAAAAGTAATGTGTAAACTATTGCTGTCGACCAAATAAAATATATAATCGCAATAAATCACTTATTAATCACGTTTTTTATCAGTTCAAAATGTACCATAAAGGGAGATTTGTCAAGTATTTAATACTCTTATCAACATGGGAGTGGGCAAATATGCTGCTTTATGTAAATGTATGTATTGTAAATCAACACAAAAAAATGGCAAATATTGTCCAGAAACCCTCACAGGTACTGCATTTAGCATAAAAAATATGCTCAAATCATCAAACAACAGCTGTCAGTGTGGCCAGTGTGCTGACTTGACTATGACTTGCCCCAAACTGCATGTGATTATCATAAAGTGGGCATGTCTGTAAAGGGGAGACTCGTTGGTACCAATAGAACCCATTTTCATTCACATATCTTGAGGTCAGAGGTCAAGGGACCCCTTTGAAAATGGCCATGACAGTTTTTCCCCACTAAAAATTTAGCGTATAGGTTTGGAGTGTTATTTAGCCTCCTTCTTGACAAGATAGTATGACATGGTTACCAATGGATACCAATGGTACCAATGGGTTTCTTAGGTTCTCTAGTTTCACATGATACCAGTATCTTCACTCTAGCTTTAGAACTAAGTCCGCTTCAACCTAAAAATTGCAAGTTGCGTCAAAACAAATTTGCATTAAGGCGTTATTATCGCATTACATTTGACAGCCCTAATGTAAACATGTTCTTATAGAAACCCAAAATACAAGTATGAATCTGGAAATGAGCATGATATGTCCCCTGTAAATGCTGTTGAACCAACTGTTATATGTAACCCAGACGTCTTAAATATTAGCCTTTTAACCCAGTTTTAACTCTCTCTAGTGCCAGCTAATCACCAAATCAGTAAAGTTTCAAACTCGCTGTGATTAGGGTAAGTACAACCGCATTTATTTTTAGTTACCGCTGTCTTAATATAAAATGTACAGCTGTAGAGAAAAGGAGAAACACTGACTTTCATCAAAGAAATCTGTAACTGCGGGCTTCAGGATATTTCAGGCTGTGATAGCTTATGTAAACTGCTACTGTAGCTGCCGTAGACAGAAACTGAAAAAAGGAGTTTGCTTCCCTCTGATTGTCACATATGAAGCTGCACAGAAAAATGAATCGCAAAAGATAGAAAACTTGACTGTGACAGCATCCCAAGTGTTTTTTTGTTTATATCAGGGAACATTTTTGGAACAGCAAGGATCGCTGCTAAATGTGGAGATGCTTTGGACTCAACAATTCATTTTAAATGGAGCCTCCCTCGTCTGTGCAGCGCGATAATAGATTAGAGACTTGTTTCTGTGGTTTCTAATATTGTTAGAAAATGGTTTATGGCTTCAAACTAATTGGACAATCCCAGGAATAATATATGGAGATTCTGGAAAGTGAGAAATATTACCTGTAAATAAGAGAAGATTGCTGTATTGACTATTTCACAGACGGTAACTGCAATTTGTCTTTTTGCATATCACAGCACTTTGGCGGCGTTGGGAGCAAATGCAGATTTAATACAATGACTCCCGGAAGGAACACGCCCTCCTGTTAGTACGAGACACTGAACCAACACATTCTGCTTTCAGGTTTACCTGCGACTCCAGATTTCATTACAGACAAGCTGTGGCAGGATTACTGCACTTCATGACTATAATATCCTCTAAATAGCCATTTTTTCCTCTCACAAACTGCTCCATTTGCTTTCTATCTGTACATACTCATTGTGGAGGACCTTATGTTTAGTTCACACACACAGGGATTTAACAAGGCCCAACTGTATTTGCCAATCCCTTAGCTCTGGGTTATCACTTCTAATAAATAAAACAACATAACATTACAAAACTGAATGGGGAACGGTTCACAAAGTTACTCACCCTGACGTCATCTCTTGCATAAGCGGCCTTGCTGATAATGAATCAACAAACAACAATGCCAGAAACATCTCCAGCACAGCAGCCTCCGCTAGTTTTGCAGCCTAACCCAGATCACAAAAAACACTCCAATCCACTGCAGGTATTATCCATACCGCTCACGGCATCGAAATCCCACTTTAAACCCTGTCACTGCAAAACTACTCCTGAAACTTGGCCTCTACTTAATTTCTCTTTATTTATTGGCTGTGAGCAATTTTCGCATGCTGAAAATGTAAAGAACAATTTCCAAAGTGTTTGTGTTTTATAGACAGAGGGTTTTAATTAATCCTACTTACTAATTGCACAGCTAAAGAAAAAAACAGTGAATGCCAAATAAATTACTTTCTCTTTGTGCAGAGACAAACAAATCAAAACTGCCTATTCGGCACTAAGAAGCACAGAAATCCCATTGATCACTTCTATCCAAAGAAGACCACAGTATCTACAGTTAAGCATTTTCCCCTCAATTAATAAATCAAGATGAATTAACTTATGGTTTTTGTTTCTTCCAGGATTGATTTCACTCTACTGTTGTTGTGCAGTGCTGAAGGAGACAGTTGCCCTGCTTCTCCATTTGGAACAAGCTTCTTGTCAATGTCAGGGAAGCAGACACTGACTCAGTGTTTTAGCTTAAACTCGACACTCATTATGCAGCACACAATAAATAATGCTTCCATGATTCCAACAAAACTATTTTCCTCTCGTCTGCTCAACAGTGAAGGAGCATCAAGACCAGTATTGGTAGCTGTTCTGAAGGAAGGATCTGTTGGTTGGTTGATATAAATTAGAGAACAGTAATGATGATTTATTTACTCCTGAAGACTTTTTTGACATTGATTGAGACGAAGAGACGTGTCCACAGTCTGTTAACCCACCGGCTCACCCCGAGCCACATTTCATTGAACGGTAAGCTGTGTGTGTGTGTGTGTGTGTGTGTGTGTGTGTGTGTGTGTGTGTGTTTTCTAAATTGAGGATTCACTGAAAAGCTTTCCGGGTTTCCTCCCTGATCTCAGTGGAGGGGGATCAGTGCTGTGTTTTGAGAGTGCTGAGATCACAGCTGTTTTGGTGCTGGAAATGAGAAATGAGCATGTCACCAAATTAATGTTCAGTACATGCTCTCTGCATGAGAATTGTATGACGGCGGAGAGGGGGGTCATATTCTGAGAAAAATCTTTGACATTCTCTGAGATTAAATTGGCAAATATACAGGAAAAAAAATCACAAATCTAAAAGAAAAAAACTTGAATATTCTCTGAGATTATAAAGTCATAAATTTGTGAGAAAAAACTCAGCAATTCTCTGAGATTAAACACAGATTTATGAGAACATTGCTTTACTTTGAAAGGTTGGATCAACCTCATTGAACCACAGACGCCAGCGTTGAACACTGCGGTAATGTGAGCCACTGAGTGCAAAATATATTATATTGTAGCGAACTCTCCATCCATTCATCCATCCTCATCCGCTTATCCAAGTCTTGTTGCGGGTCAGCAGGCTAAACAGGGTATTCCAGCCGTCCCTCTCCCCAGCAAACCCCAAGGACAGAATTCACCATAATCTGTGGTTCAACACAAGCAGTTATGTTATGTGTCTATTCTGTGTTGTTTTCCCTTCACGCAGACACGGTAAAAGCGTCAGTGTGTGATTATGGTAACGCAGTGTGTCTAAACTCAAATTACCGCCTTGCGGTTGTATGCCTATACAACCGTTAGACATTTGTATGAAATTATCATAATTAGCATATTAATTCTTGAGTTATGGCCAAAAACGTGTTTTGTGAGATCACAGTGACCTTTGACCACCAAATTCTATTCAAATTCTATCATTCGTTTGTGCCAAATTCCCTCCATCTCCTTCTCCCTCCTGAGATATCACGTTCACGAGAATGGGTCGGACGAATGTACGGACGTACATATGGACGGATGGACAAACTGAACACATTATGCCTTCGGTCATGGCTGTCGCAGAGGCATACAAAGGTACAGGGAACTCTGAATTAGTAACAGAAAGATGTTGATTCTGTTGGTAGTCTTGCCATCAATCTCTTAATAATGTCACCATTTGCTGTTGATTGCACCGATTTTGTTATCCTACTAAAACTCTATCTCTATTTCCTGGTTCGCATGCCTGCTACATTTTAAAAGAGTCTGAGGGACACTGCTCTCATCTGGACGTTTTTATCATCTTTAAAGTGTGATTGACAGTCAGAAGCTGCTCTGTTTTCAGTTCAGGTTGTTGGGGTCTCATCTGTGAGATTCTTAGGCTACTTTTACATTGTGTCCTGTATTTGCATATTGCCATAGCAACCGAAGACACATGGATTTGTTGTTCCGAATTTATTTGCATCTAAATTAAATGCTGCACATACCATCTAAGCATCTGGACTTTGGTGAGAAATGTCAGAATAAACTATGGTGATCTTTAGCTGTGACTTGGTGTTTTGTGTAACGTCGCTGTTTTGCACAGTACATCATGTGTCATCATGGAGAAAATGCAATTTCCTGTACCTTTAGCTTGACAGCTTGACCTTTCAAATGGTGAACAGGAGACAACAACATGACAAAATTATGCCGCTTTCACATTATCCAACTCACGGTTGGAGGAATAGAATGATCATTAAATTTGCATCCACATTATTTTGATTTGTTTTAGAGTTCATACTCAGTTCACAATGTCTGTTTTCATTTAGTATTGTGAGCACAAAACACAGAGCTGCATCAGTTCGAGCTGCGCAGATCTGTTTCCATATGTTTTGGGGGCCAACATTGTGACCTTTTTCTAGTTTACGTTTTTTGAATTCAGGTCAGAAGAAACCTAATTTACTCACATGAAGGGAAGGAAAATCATACATGGGATATACTGTACATAATTTAGCCCCGGAGCTTGAATTCATACCCGTAGTTCCCAACCACTCGAAAGGATCGCAAGGTTATCTTGAGGTCATTATTAACAGCATAGGAAGGCAGAAAAATATATATTTTTGTTGCACAAAGTTTTGTTTATAGACTTTGCTTGAATCTATCTATTTTCTTGTGAATTACTTGCCTGATATCAGACACGTTAGACTCCATTTCCATCTTCAGTCTGACATTGCTTCCACTCTAACCCATTTCTGTGAGGAAGGGGGATTCAATTTCCCCTAACCAATCACTAGAGACCAGCGTATCTGATTGAATCTAACATTATTTTAAGTCGACACTGACGTGTAGCCATGCCAACATACTGGTTGTACCGGGATTTTAGGAGTTGAGCGGAGCGAAGTAAAAACAAACAACGATACGACAGCCTCGATAGCAGCGTCCATCTTGTCTATAGCGGTCGCCATTGTTGTTATTACTCCTCCTTAATTGCGGCGCACAGCTTGACAATAGGCGTTAACAGTGGTGTCCTCGGTGGAAGTCCTGTGTTTGTTTGACCCATCCACCAACCCTATCTTCCCCCTTCTCGGACTTCCCGCGGACTATCATTAGAAACATCTTTGTGATACGTCAATTACAAACATAATCCACCACAAAATATGTTTTCAGAACAGAATTTTTAGGAGACATGGTGCAGTCACGATGCCAGACTCATCAGTCCACTCAAGGTAATGGGTAGATTCAATGGTCTGGACCCAGGCAAGTGAATTACTGGATCATTTTACATCCTCATGACTCTAAAAATTATTAAATAAATAAATCTGGTAATAGAAAATGTCTCCATGGCTAACCCTTCACAATTTGTAGGCCAATGCAACCCTAAGCAAGGGCGCCAAATGGTCATTGCTTTGCTTTAAGGGGTCACAAGTTGATTAAAAAAAGGGAACCACTGCTGTAAACTATCCAAAAGTTTCCAGATGAAACCATTCTTTTGAAAGATGGGGTTTGCTTACTCCAGATAATGATTATAGGCTTTTTCTTTTTAGCTTACTACACCATCACTCATGAAGTTTATAAGTGATGCGTGCATTACATTGTCCATAAAAAACAAATATAAGTAATTGTGTATAACGTAACATTTTACTGTACTTAAATCTGTCATTGCCATCTAACAAGACCTTTTTCATTTCAAATAAACACTGTCACTTTCACTGGATGTCAAGTCCACCATCGCTCTTGCGTAACAAGTCGGGGCTGCCGTCTCCTATATGTGCACGCAATCGATCAGGCTGTACATCACCTGTCTGTTCTGTGCAAAAAAATGACATCACATGTCTCACTCCATTTCACTTAAACCTCCATTTTGTCAGTACACTTTTGCTCTTAACGCATGTCAGTGATCACATGTGTGAAATGAGTTCTGATGGAGCCATAATGGCGCTGAGAGCCTCTTTGTGTTAATGCAGTGGCTATTCAGTTGTTGAGTAATATACTGGTGGAGGAGCGAGGAAGCCATTCATCCTTCAAGGCAACGATGCCATGGAGCAGCTTGGTGTGTCGTGTGGAGATATAACAAGAAAATGGGTTATTTTTAGTTATTCAGTTAGTTTTTTTTTTTTTTCATAAGACAGAAAATTCAGGCATTTAGAGCCCAGATATTAAGAAAAGTCACAGATGGATTTAATGTCTTATGCACACTTAGTACACACTGCCATTTTCTCATTTTTATCTGTGCTTCTGTTACAATTTGAAGCACTTTAAATAACAATAAAACTGATCATTTGGAAATGAGTCATCACATCTTTTTTAATGTTTGCGCTTTAGCACTTCCTGAAGATCATGAACAAGTAACTTAATGGCATCAATCAGTGGTAATTTTAATAAAAAAAGAAGAAGAAACTGCATTACTTGCTAGACTATGATATTAAGCCTCTATTAACTTCAGTGGTTACATCTGTTTTGTCTTTGTCCTGTTCAACACACATAATGATGCAGTTTCCATTTTCTGCCTACTTCAGTTTCTTGTCACTTTTATTCCAGTAAGAGTATCACTGAAGAGATCCAGTAAATGCCCTGATGCGTGATTTCTTTCTGCCGTTTAGCCGGTGAAATTACATCAGGAAGACATGAAAGGGGAGAAGACAATGATGGGAAGCCATTTTAGACTAAAAAATATCAGCATCAGCAGCAAGGCGAGCTGAGTGTGTGGCAAAGCTGTCTATTACAATGCTCTGTGAGAACCTGATGAATCCCAGCAGGATCCGAGTCAGCCTGTAAATCACTCTCCGTCAAAATACTCATAATAAGCCCTGAAAGCAAATCATTGATAATGACTTCACAGTGAATTGCAGCCATAAAGCATCCCCGCTGACACCACAACACAGTTCACAGCGATGTGCAAATAAAACACACGTTCTGAATGCCGGTGTAAACAAAGGATACGGTTAGCTTTACAGATGTTCATTTCAGCTCCATCAGGCATTTGTACACACTTTACATGGCCATGGAATAACAATTCTGAGTAATGGTATTATATTAGAATGATGTAGCATACATACTCAAGTTTTAGCTATAGGTGTGCCAGTTTATTTGATGCATTAAATGAATGCAGTAATTTGATCTAATACAACAGCCCTGCAATAAATCCTGCCTTCATGAAGGTTGTAATTTTCAGTTTTTGTCATTTCTGACAGAGAGATGTTTCTAATATTTAGTCAACCTTTATCGATACAAATGGTTTTGACAAAATATTAGAAACACCTTTCAGTATAACGCAGTTCAATTCAACCAATATTATGTTCCTGCAATAGAGAAGGCTGCAGTTTCAGGATACATTTCTAGGACCCTAGTTTTAAATACTACCCCGCTGCAACGTGATCTCACAGAACAACATATTCTCATACAATATGATATTCTTTAGAAAAGTTATTCCTCTTTTTTCTTGCGTCTTTTCAAACTTGACAACATTATAAATGGGCTCCTTTGTATTTCCTGTTGCAATGTTTTTTTAATGCAGTAGCTGACAGGAAGTAAACATGGACCCATGCTGTTGCCCTAGCAACAGAATGGCAATGAAAAGGTCTATAATGTATGCCATTATGCGAGAACTTTGTCAGATGACCCCTGCTTCTAAGGGGGCAGAGTCCAGAGCGGACCGTACGGAGACTCTGGACTCGGCCGTAACAAAATGTTAATGCTTAAACACTTTTGACCTTTGAGTTTCTGCACGCAAGAATTTTTTCTGTAACTCACAAGTGTAATAGATGCAGGGAAATGATTCTCACGATTCCCTGCATGTAGCCACGACTTAAATGTCAGAGCATCACAGATGTCAGAGAAGTTCAGACTTCTGTTGACCCCTATGTGATTATAAAGGCCCCTCAAACCGAGAGAGTCCGAGATATGTAGATCTGGAACAGAAAAAAGACAAATCTGAAAATGTCAACAATGAAGCACTCGTGATAGAGGAGCAATGGGAGTATGAAAGGTGCTTCCCGTTTGTACTCCATGCTCTTTGCCTCGTCCTCCTGCCTGCCGAACAATTCTCAGTAACCTCAATGCTACTTCACTTGGTGTGCAAAAAGCATTTACATGGCAATACGGTTTATTTTTTTAGTCTATTTAATTACATTTCAGTTAACTCTAACTCAGGTGAAAATGTTGGCAATTATATTTGCCAGCTCTTTGTTTTTGAAAGATTAGCCTGCACATCGATGCCTTATGGTTATGAGATTAAGCAGACAACTAAACTGTGGATGTGTGACAAACATCAGAGGAAGGATCATTTTCATGCCTCCCTGTCACAGTGTCTTCCTACCTGTTCTATTTCCAAATCAAGATGTTATTTAAGAGTAGAGGAATCCCTAATTGTTCATTACAAAGTCAAATCATGGCCTCCTTTATGGGTCATTTAGTCAGTAAAAGCGATCTGCCTCACAGTATTGCCAACATGTGCAAACTCCTACTGTGAAAATGACTTGACTGATTGTGGAAGTGTCTCTACATTTACTTCTGATTACCCCTTACGGAGTTAAGCTTGCAAGAGCAAATTCAATAGATACTATTCTCAGACATCTAAATGAAACTGCTACCTGACATATTACTTTTTAAATGCCGCGACGAAAAAAAAGTTTCAAGGCCTATACTTCAGAAATTATTTAATTAGATCTATTTCTTTAGTGGACATCTACAATGACACCCATTGATGCCCTGATATGGCACTAGAGAAGTGACTGAGTGTACTGATACTGATACGATAGATAGTGGGAAAAGATCCTTTCGGTAACTCTACAAGTACAAATCAAGGCGGCATGTTTGTTTCTAGAATTTGGGTAGTAACCAGTGATCGAAGTGGGCCGGTACTGCCTAATCGCTGTATCCGCACTTCTTCATTTTACTCTTGGTTAACCGTGACTTCTTCTTTGCGCAGCAGCGCTTCTCACAAGTTGTCACTACTCTTTTCTGCCCTCTCCATATCAGTTTTCCAGCGTATTTGTGCCATATGAACATAAGAACTATGTGGGGAGCATCTGGACGAGCCAACGCACGTCACGTCACGGGGAAGGGAGGGTGAGAACGAGGGTACTGTAATTTATCAATACAATGTTCACATCCTTTTTTTTTTTAAATAATCAGTTAACTGTTCATCATAACTTCTTTTGTTTGTGAACAAATATAATCAATGAAACATTATTTAAAAGTTTTCTGAATCTGCTGTTTCAAGGCAAATATTTCCAGAAGAATTAAATGTTCAGACAAAGGCTGTGGTGTGTGTAAATAATAAAATAAATCATTTAACTAGTAATAATAATGGTCCAAAATTATGTAAAATTGCATAGTTTTAAGTCGGAAACCTTCAAATTTTCTTGGGGGAGGAACCCCAAACCCAATATCTCCTAGTATCTTTAATTCACTGTAGAAATTCAGAATGTGTCTCTTTATCGGCTGCATAATATGTAGGAGCATCCTGACTGGGACCTGAATGATACCCGACTATAGGCTACAAATAACACAGGAAAGCACTTTAACTATTAACACTAAACACACCACCTTAATCCTATAGGGTTCCAGTTGGAATATTATTGGAGTATTATAGGCCTACTATAGAACATGCATAGCCCAAGTATAATAATAGCAATAAAATCACAGATGATTTTGATTTACACAGTTTAAATTGCTGAAAGAAATAATATTAAATAGCAATAAGTCACAAGAGATTGCTGATGCCAGCCAATACACATGCCAACATGTGAATGAGAGGAGGACTGGCCCTTATTTTTTTCCACTTGAAGCACTGGTACTATATCACTGAAATTTAACAAACTGCTTTGTTTTTGGCTCTGGTTCCTTTTGTTTTAAATCTATTTAATTTATTGTAGTTTGGGATGAATCAGCTCAGTAAACCAGACAATTAAGAGAATTAAATGAATTATTCAGTTAACTAAACATGTGGTTAGGAAGCAAGCTCAGCAAAGCAAGGAGTACGTTATCAGTCGAAAACATCACTTAAAATTAAGTGTGACGACCGAGATTCCTTTATATTGTCACTTTACCTTCTACTCACTGTTTAACGGACTGTTTATATTTATTACTTCTCATTATGCATAGACATCTTCTACATTCCTGTTTACATTAAGGTTTAGTCTTTTTGCAATTACTGTACACCTGTCTAACAGAAATATATTTTTTTTATATTTTAACGTTATATTTGATCCTTTGCACTATTTTATGTCTTAGATTCTCATTTTTAGTTGCATAATTTTATTTTTATACATATTTAATGAGCTTTGTTGGAGGGAGCCTGGGATAAAAGATTTTCATGGCTTCTCTGTATTGTTGTTTATGTGACAATAAATAACTTGAATAGCTTGAAACTTGTGACATAATTTAATCAGCAGATTAAAGTGAGTGTTGCAGGAGAGCTGCTAAGTTGTAGTGCTGACTGTGTTAGACCTCTACACAACAACAGCATGTTGGACAACTTGTAAAGTTTAAAGGTGCCCTGTGGAGTTTTTCTTGTTAACAAACAAAAGTTCTGCTTACATTCAGTTTTTCTCAGCAAAACACATTTTGTGTGTCCTTGAGGTCTAATAAACACGTTGAATTCATTTTCTTCTTATAAATCATTTGGGAAGATAATTTTTGTACATCTTCTTCCCTGCCTTTGATGGCTTTAAAGGAACAGTGTGTGGCACTTAGGGGGATCTAGTGGCAGAAATGGAATATAATATTAATAAGTGTCTTTAGTGTATAATCACCTGAAAATATGAATCCTTGTGATTTTTGTACCCTAGAATGAGCCAGACAGTAGCCCAAAACAGACAAACTAAATACTGGCTCCAGATAAGGCCATTTGCTTACCATAGTTCTCCGACAAGCTTGGCACACAGGAAAAGTTTCAGTTGGTTGCAATCTACGACTTCGCCACTAGATGCTGCCAAGTCCTAAGCACTGACCGTGTTCTCATAGAAAGGTTTGTATGATATCTTACGAAAGTTTTTTTTGTTTTCCTATGAATGTCCAGCAACACGTGTCAATTTCTGCTCATTTCATACAGTCTTTTCAAAATAAACTTCTGTCTTCACAGGAAACAACTTCCTTAGGTTTAGTCAAGAAAGCTACTTCGTTAGGTTTAGGAAAATATAGACTTGGTTATGATTAGGCAACAAAACTACTTAGGCTTAGGAAAAGATCAACTTGGTTAGGATTAGGCAACAAACTACTTAGTTAGGCTCAGGAAAAGAACGACTTGGTTAGGAGTAGGCAACAAACTACTTAGTTAGGCTCAGGAAAAGAACGACTTGGTTAGGAGTAGGCAACAAACTACTTAGGGTTAGGAAAAGATCGACTTGGTTAGGAGTAGGCAACAAACTACTTAGGGTTAGGAAAAGATCGATTTGGCTAGGTTTAGGCAACATACTACTTAGTTAGGCTCAGGAAAAGATCGACTTGACTAGGATAAGGCCATAAACTACTTAGTTAGGCTCAGGAAAATATTAACTTGGTTAGGTTTAAGCAACAAAACTACCTAGTTAGGTTTAGGAAAAGATCAACTTGGTTAAGATTAGGCACCAAAACTACTTAGTAAGGCTCAGTAAAAGATTGACTTGGTTAGGGTTAGGATACAAAACTACTTAGCAAGGCTCAGGAAAAGATCGACTTGGTTAGGATTAGGCACCAAAACTACTTAGTTAGGCTCAGGAAAAGATTGACTTGGTTAGGGTTAGGATACAAAACTACTTAGCTTAGGAAAAGATCGTGGTGTGGCTTAAAATAACTCCGTAAGTAACTTAAGTACGTAACTTACGTGACAAATAAATCAAAGTTGACTTCTGGTTTCACCAGGGACACGAACGCCGGTCTCCTGGGTGAAAGTCGGGTATTTTCTGGTATCCACCCCAACCTCCTGCCAATGCGGCATTCGCCATTATTTATAGTTCCTGGTTCACGATTACACATGAATTGATTTATGTGATATTCACAAAATACAGTGCATTACTTTTCATAGGTATAGCTATGAAAAGTGTATGAGACCAGCCTAAAAAACTGCACCTTTAAGATCAAACCTCACAATCAATGAAATTTAGGACAACTACATGCTAATCCACTTTATTATATCCCCAAGTATGACTTCATGTAGTTCTTCATTTTGATCGACTTTGACAGAAACATACCACAGTATCCCCAAGCAGGGCATGATGAAAAGACGATTCATCTGATCCTGTCTATCTTTTGCGGTCTACTGTGATCTGTCTGATAAATCCACAGAAACCTGCATCCTGGCAGGTACTTCTCTTAACAGTTTGATCGCAGTAAATTGATGTCATTATGTCATCGTTTGGTTCTTCATTTGGAGCACTTGATCATGTTACCGAGGCAGAGTTTAGTCAAAATTGGCCTCAAATTAATTTGAACATCTGGCGAAAAAACTGTTTTCTCACTGCAGCAGTGAGCAATATGGCGTGGCAATTTTTAGCAGCTCTTCATCATCGTTTCTCATGATCTTGTGATGTAATTAAATTGCCTGCCTGCAGTTCAAAACGCAAGTCAAAACATCTACAGTACTGTTACCATAGTGTGCCATTATAGGGCATTATGAGCCTTTTTAAATTTTAATTACAAACCGAAAATCATAATAGCTAAGCATATTTGTATAATACCCAAGGTACCATGTGTTCTTGTAACAAAGTTCATGAAGCTATTTAAATTATGAAAAAAAAAACGTTTATAGCTAATTATGAGTGCACTATAAGGTTTTTGTCATGTCATTAAGGTTCCAGATGCATGTTAATCACCTCAAAAGCTAATTCACTCCATGAATACAGTCAATGCGAGTTTAAATTTGCATTTCTAGTAAGAATGGATTCAATCTGAGTGAAAAAAAGTGGTATAAAAACCTGCCTCGTGTCACTCAGAAACTCTTTCTACATTTACACCTTGAACTGAGTAAAGAGTCTACCATATCTGTAAAATTCTGTAAAATCAATTAGGTGGCTGGTGCTGCAAGATTTCATTTTATTTGTCACAGTATTAGTCTGCAGAGGTTTGCTTTTGATATTCATTCCCTGCTTTTTTTTTTCATGTTACTCAGCTGACAGACAAACCAAAGATACCAAAAGAACATCCAGCTTAAAGCATCTTTAAAGGCAGCTGTTACTGATGTAGCTGTGCTGCATTTAATGGGCCAATGTTGTTTTGATGTTTTTTTTTGTTGGTGTATTTTATTCATTTTTTTTTTATTCCCACAGATAACAAGCCAAACGGCAGATAATGCAGTGTCACATATTTTCAGTACAGCTACAATGGTATTTGCCAGAGTAACTTTTTTTTTTTTTTTTTTCTCCAGCTGTCTAAGGCATCAGCGGTAAATGTCAGACTTTGGTGTCAGCCCCTCAGAATCAAAGAGAGAAAAAAACTTCTTTTTAGACGAACTATTTTGCACTGACGTTCAACAATCATGCAGATAGAATTCCATCGCAGCAAAAAAAGAGAGACCAATTTCTCAACCAACGCACGCCACGACAGTCACGATCGCGATCATGATCAAAGACAGACTCCAGTGTTTACAAAGTACTCGGTAAAAGAGATATATTCATGCCAGCGTATGTCCACCTTTGATTGAAAGCAACAAGCCCTCCCCCCAGTCTCTGGAGGTTGTCAGAAGGCATTTGGCAAACACAGAAAATCATTAAATGAAATGGAAGTAGACAGAGCAGAGGGGGGTGGGTTCCTGATCAGTAAATTAGAGGAAATGCTTCCTTTATGGTTACATATATACCTCATGAAGGCATACACTGAGGACTCATGAATGCAGGATTCAAACCAGCCTTAAATAATACTTTGGTGACTCACCTCTTGCTGTAAATCCTTGATGATTTTGGTCTTTTTCTCCATCTCCACTTTAAGAAATTTGATCTGAAAGACAGAAAGGGATAAAAGCAAGATGATCATACTGAATGCCCCGCTTCATTGTTTGTTTGTTTTCCATTCAGTGAATATATTTAATGACGGTTATGGATGCTGAGCGTGCCCGTTTAAGCAGTATATGTGGAATTAAATGCACTGAATGAAAGCGATTATGACAGTAAACAAAAAGCAGCGTCGGTATGTGATTTACTTCCCTCCAATATTAAAACTCTTTATAACTCTGACAGCCTGCCAGCGGGCCCGGCCGCTACTCTGTTTTTTGGAGGTTGTAGCGGACTCAATTTTCAAGGTTTGGAATATACTGATATCACATGAAACTAGAAAAATCTAAGGAATCCATTGGTACCAAACATGCTATCAATCATGCTAGCTTGTCAGGAAGAAGTTATGCTACATTTTGGCAAAGAAAAATGGGCTCTATGGGTACCCACGAGTCTCCCCTTTACAGAAATGCCCACTTTATGATAATCACATGCAGTTTGGGACAAAAAACATGCAGTATAAATGTGTTATTTTCGCCTATATTAAAATGGTGTGTTTGAATATTTCTGCATACTGATAGATGGATAAGCTAGGATAATCACAGCCTCATGAAACTTTACAGCCACCAACTAGAGACCTAGAGCATTCAGAGGATGGATGGCTTTCCTAGGTAGATTGACTATAAGGGGGTTTCTGAGCAGTTTCCAGAACAGAAGTGCTCGCCAACCAATCGCTGAAAAATGCAATTCCTGCAGAAATCTCTAAATGTCAAAAGGTTTTTGATCCCATATCACAGCAGGGCTTTTTCTATGGTGTTCCTCAAGGTCTTGGTGTCTTAATGTGGTATTTTGGAGGGATTATTGATCATTTTTATCAATTCTTGAGTGGTAAAAAATGGTTAAATTTAGCACCAAATGTGTGTAACAAATGGTATCAACCCCAAAATTGCTGCAACAACATATGAGATATAATAGAGCATGGGAATGGCCGTCATATACTTCCATCATAATGTTCTAAACCCTTACAAACTTTCACTACTTATTTTAATTAATTAATTAATTTATTAATTTATTAATTCATGTTTATTTCTTATTAATGACTAGAACAACTTGACACACAGTGCTGAGCAGCATCTCAAATTAATCTGCAGGTTCCCAGCTTTCAGATGATGTATCACTTCTATGTGGCATCTACTGTTGACTTTTTATCCACCCCTGAACATTCCCTGTCCCACACCCCTATCCCTCTAAAAAAGAGGTCGGAATGGCAAGGGGTTAAAGGACAAGGCAGGCAACATACTATATTTGTGTACTGTCATCAAATCCCGACAATGCCCTAGTCCGTCTCTCAATACCGTCTGACTTCCCCAGCACTCACCCCAAGCATTTTTGTTACCACTGAAGATGTACATTTTTAGAAACAGGTGAGCATTGTAGTTTTTAATAAAGATTACTCAGACAGGAGTAAATAGTGTATTTGTCGAAGACAAATTGCAGTGGGGGTTGCAGTGTTTTCCCCACATAGACTTTATTTGGGCAGGCCACGGCTGCTCAAGTATATTTTGGCGATCTGTTTTAGCATTTTTTTTAATGTGCTTTATCTGTCCGGGAGGACGACGCCATCCGCATCGAGCTTCGTTCTGCTGGTGCAGCCTCAGGCCTCGCAGCCTCAGCTGTACGGGCTGGACCCACGGTGAGACTACAATGGCGTGCGGCAGCCCGATGTGATGCTGGACTCCGCTCACCCCAGACTGGATCCTGGTATGGGCGACGGACTGCTGCTCTCTGCTCACCCCTCATTGGACTGACAGGCTTCAACACATTACGTGACACATTACGCTGTGACACATTAGGCACACGCAAGGTTCACATCAGAGCCCGCAGTGATTGGTTTTAAGAAATCTTGTAAGTTTGGCTGCTTCATTTTTCATTGAACATAAGAAAATATAGAGATAAGTAGTGAACTAGTGTAACATAACATGACACTGTGGATTGGTTTTCCTCCTGGACTCCCCAATGTTTTGAGTCACTAGCCACCAAAATCTTATTTCAACATAAAGCTGACCCCTCTGTGAAAAATAACAACAACAAAAAAACTACCCAACAAAGCAATATATGAATAGTTAAATATTTTTCACAGGATTTGTTGACAATAAGAAAAAACAGAATATCACCCGACTAATCCTTAAAAAAACAATAAAGAATTACTAATCTTAAATTATATTTCATATGCACCACGTTGTACAGAAGCAAAACAGCATTTCCATCCTTTTTTCATCTTCTAGCAGGGCACCCTGGGGAGCTATAAACTAGACCTCACCAGTTGACTCATCCCCAAGCAGAGGGCATGATAACATCAGAGGTCATGCTCAGTCACTGTCAATGCCCCCGAGAATAGTATAAAAAATATATATAGAAAAATATAAAACAGAAAGAAAGATCATTCTGGTGCAGCATTTAGTTTGCTAACTATTAATTGTATAAAAAGATAAATTAAAGCTGCTCTACGTATTAGTGTATTGAATGTTTTTCATTATGCCAGTGCAAGTAGCACAAACAGGGTTAGCATTTGATTTACTGTCTTTAATCTAACCAGTATGAGCAGTGTTGGTTAGTTTACACTGAGGCAGTATATTGAGGCTCGTACCGTAAATGAACACTGTTCGTTATAAAGTGACAGTGGCACAGAGGCCCTTTGCTGTAGTGAACATTTAAACCAGTTTTCAGCTGGCCACCCATCAAGGTTTAAAGACTTTTTAACTCTGATAAAAAACCTGCCACATATTATATTTCTCTAGTGTCGAACAAAGTTAGTTTAGCATAACAAGTGTGCAAAATTGTTCCATCCGGAGCCCTCTGATTGAGGCACATATGATACGCCGAGGCATTTATTCCTGCAGTGAGCGACTACCTACTTTCCACTGTGTGCCTGATTTAATAGCCCATATGCTTATCATGTCAGAGTGATATCTTTGTTTATCGCAATCCTTTTATCATGAGCTCAGCATGTCTTGCTGGAGCAGGCCCGTGGCTGGTGTTTAGCAGCCAGACAGAGGTTCAAACACCAACTGCAGATGGCAAACTGCTGCCATGGGCTAGCGTATGTTAAAAAGAATGAACTCTTGGTGTGTGTGAGAGAGAGAGAGAGATAGATAGATAGGCCCAAGGTTTGTCTTTCTTTCTGTTTTTTCATTCTGAATAGACGGTTTTAAGCGGTGTCTGTCCTTGGGAGAGGTCATCAAGATAGTCTGGAGGACAAAAAAGGAAAAAAGATTCATGGGGCTGGTGACCTCACACCAGGTATGTACCCTGGGGAACTGTAAACTAAGCCTCACCAGTTGACTCACATCCCCAAGCAGGGCATGATAACATCAAGGTTCATGTTTGAGCCTTTCAGTCACTGCCACAGCCTCTGGGGAATGGTTAAAAAAAAAAACACATCCTGGTGCAGCATTTGGGTTTTTAGTTGAAAGGAGTCAAAAAGAGGACAACATAATAACATTGTCTATATATTACTAGTTCAGTGTAATGAATGCAACTATTATTTTCATTATTTCATGTATTTTTAAGCTATAAAAATGTGTGGATTTTGAAATGTTACGAATGAAAGTGAAAAGGAAAATGAAGCGTAGCAGGAGCCAGGTGTTGGACTATTGGCTGATGGGCTAAATGAAACATGAATTCATTGATAATTTAGTCTGAAATTAGGGCAGTCAACCGGTTAAAATATTTAATCACAATTAATGGCATGATTGTCCATAGTTAATCTCAATTAATCACAATTTTTTTTTTTATCTCTTCAAAATGTGTCTTAAAGGGAGATTTGTCAAGAATTTAATACTCGTATCAACATGGAAGTGGATAAATATGCTGCTTTATGCAAATGTATGTATATATTTATTAAAATAAATCAATTAACATGACAAATATTGTCCAGAAACCCTCACAGGTACTGCATTTAGCATACAGATATGCTCTAATCCTAACATGGCAAACTGCAGCCCAAAAGGCAACAACAACTGTCAGTGTGGCAGTGTGCTGACTTGACTATGACTTGCCCCAAACTGCATGTGATTATCATAAAGTGGGCATGTCTGTAAAGGGGAGACTCGTGGGTACCCATAGAACCCATTTTCATTCACATATCTTGAGGTCAGAGGTCAAGGGACCCCTTTGAAAATGGCCATGACAGATTTTCCTCGCCAAAATTTAGCGTAAGTTTGAAGCTTTATTTAGCCTCCTTCACCTAAACCACTTGGTTGGTACCAATGGATTCCTTAGGTTTTTTAGTTTCATATGATACCAGTTTCTTCACTCTAGCTTTAAAACTGACCCCTCTACAACCTCTGAAAGATCGATTGCGTTAATGCGTTAAAGAAATCAGTGGCGTTAAAACAAATTTGCATTAAGGCGTTATTATTGCGTTAATTTTGACAGCCCTATCTGAAATAGAAATCACCTAGTGATAAAATGATACATTGATTCTACAGAAATGCTTAATTATTTGTCAAACACCAAAATGAAGAGTCTACAGACACGCTAACACAGTGTCACAGGTCACAGTGACTATGCTATCATGCTTATGTTTAGCACGTAATAGTGACCATGGTCACCATCTTAATTGTGCATGTTTGCGAAGTAGCACAAAACACAAAGTACAGCTGTGGCTGATGGGAATATCATTAGTTTTGCAAGCACTTAGATAAACCAAATAATGTCTCGTAAAACCAAAGTATTGGACAAATGAAAGTTTTGACCCAATATTGGGCGCTAGATGAAAAGACAGGGGACACAGTTATCACAATCCATCCTGAGCGGGCCATGAATGTCTGTACAAAATTGCGTGGCATGCCATCAAATTGTGGTCTAGACATTTGGTGGCACTAAAAGTCAGGGGATTATCAAAGGCATTAAGATTCATCCTCTGGGCACCATTGATATCTGTACCAAATTTCACGACAGTTCATTCAATAGTTGTAGAGATATTTCAGTCTGGGTAAAGGTGGTCGACTAAACCGTTTTTGACAGCCTGATCTCACAGAAATGTGTGAAATGAGCACAACCTCTTAACAGTGCATTACGTGGTGGTGGCAGGGAATGTGTAAAAATGATGTGTCGGCACCAATGAAACAATGCCAATGGAATGTCAATTAGGATCCTTTGCTGCGGTGGACATACAAATTCCCAGGTTGAACAGAAATAGGTTTTGCTCAAAGTCTCGAGAGGGAGTCGGGGTGGACGGATGCACCCGATCTTACTCTTATCAGGCTATTGAACAGGCATTATAAACATACAGCTGTCCCAAGTGTGTAGGCTAGTAAGGACCTACTAAACTAATTGTAGGTTCACAAGGCTGTTATCACCCATTTATTTCAGTGAGCTAATGTTCACCATAGATGTGGGTCAATAGGGCCCAACTATGTTGTAAAAGTGAAAGTGAAACTTAAAAGCAGCATGTTCTAACATGTTGTAAAACTGAACAAAATGTTACGCTTTCAACATACAGTAAACAAAACAACTTTAGGTTTAGGCAACAGAACTACAACTTTTTTAGGTTTAGGCAATAAAAACACTTGGCTAAGTTTAGGGAAAAACATCATGTTTTGGCTTAAAATAATGTTGGTTTCACATGGGATGTGAACCCCAGTCTCCTGGGTGAAAGTCCTGTGTTTGTCTGACATCACCTCAATTCAGCTTCTGCTTCTGTCATAATCACTACAGTTGGTAGAGGTAGCTTTCATCTTCTTTTATACCTTCTTTCGTTGATCGACCATGTGAATGGATGATAAAACCTACTAGTGGGTATAGTAGGGCCCTGACCCACATCTATGGGGGTTAAAGTGACTGATAATGCCTATTTAATAGCCTGACAACAGTCTAATCAGCTGACGGATGGGTCAAACACGGGACTTTCACCCAGGAGACAGGTGTTTGTGTGAAGCCAAAAGTCAATGTTGAATTATTTTAAATTACGTAGGCTACGTATGAATTTATGTAACAAACATCATTTTTTGAACCCAAACCATGATCTTTTCTTTCCTAAACCTAACCAAGTAGTGTTGTTGCCTAAACTGGATTGTTTCCATGGTGGTGGCACATAATTTGAACACATTACGTGCCAACACCTCCTAATGCTCTGCTAAAAGTAATGGTAATTACACGTATTTCTATGAGATCATGTTGGTTTTTGACTGTTGATCGGACAAAACAAGCATTATGAACATGTTAAATGATAGGCTTTAAACATTTTTTGGGGAAAATATGTTGTCTTTGTATATGCAGTATCTCTATATTTCCAATGCAGGATTTTAAATCAAGAAGTTGGAAATGCATCTTGCCTGCATAAATGAAAATATTTATTACAGCTTCTGACGTGCAGACATCACCAAATGCACACTCAGAGCAAAAAAGTCTGCCTCATGCAGAATGCTGTCTGAAATAGAGACTGGCTTGAATCTCATTGTCCACACCTAGCGGCATGTTTAACCACTTTTTTGTCTTCTGCTTTGTACGTGCTTTTGGTGGTTTCTGCACAACAGAAGCTGCGATAAATATTTTAACAACTATTTTTGCAAGCGAGGTGCTTGTAACATTGTTAATGTTGATTCTCTCTGGGGGTTTTGGAAGCCCTGTTTTCACACAATTTTTATGTTGACACGAAAGACTCTAAACTAGATACAGTATTTCATTGTTCTACTGAAGGTGTGTGGCATTAGCATGCTGCAGAGGTGTTCGTTTTAATCTTGAATCTCAGCGGGGGTGATAAATACCATTTAACAGAACATAAATGTCAAACCCAAAACCATAAAACGCAACAACTGATTTGTCTCTGGTCTAAGGAAAATGGCAAGAGTGTCACTTGAAATCTTACTGTACCATCATTTATCTCAAATGGTATAGATTATATGATTGTTGTTGATCGTCATGTCACTGTGCTCATTTAACCTCGTGACTGTGCATAAGAAGCGGGGACTATTACAGGAAAAGCTATCCATTAGCATATATTGAAAATCCCAGAAAAACCTCTAGGGCTACAGTCGCTGTCAGTGCAGTCCAATAATAATTATATAATACATTTGCATAAAGCAAGCATATTTGCCCACTCCCCACTTGATAAGAGTATTAAATACTTGACAAATCTCCCTTTAAGAAAAAAATTTGTGATTAATATGCAATTAATCGCGGTTAACTATGGACAATCATGCGATTAATCGCGATGAAACATTTTTAATCCATTGACAGCCCTATTTGGCTATTTAATTACATATACATATTTGTGGCAGTATAATTATGTAAATTATCTAAAGTTATTAGAAACAAAAGCAAAACGTGTTTTAGAAGAACAAATTAACTTTATCAACTAAATAAAGAATGAAAATATATATTGACTTATTCACTCCAACTGTAATAAGTCATGTAGCCACTTTAAGAGATAATAAATCTGCTTCTCAGATGTGTAGGTACTGGTTGTTTGATACTGTTTGGTAACTTGATCCACTTGTTTCAGTGTCCATGGTACTGACAACAAAGGACCAGTCTAGCAGTCTTATCTTGAACTAATTAGAGGTTAAAGTGCTTTTAAATCGCAGCAGACCATGTAAATTGAACAACAGTTATTAATTAATTATTTTGTCATAATGACTAGAGTGAGCAAAGGTAACATTTTCTGTTGACATTGAAAGCCTCTTCCCATTTTCTCTATAATAATGTTAATATGCTGTGACCATGACAAATGCTGGTCAAGAAGACTCAGTGCTAATTTAATTAGATTAATTTGTTCTAGCTCAAAGCCTTTTATAAAGACACACAGCTTTCAACTCATCAATATACTCCAATTTGCCATTTAGTTGGATTTACACATTGTTACTTCTGAGCTAATCTTACACATTATGCAACTTAACTTGAAATACCTAAGTCAAGTCATTTCAATTATGAGCAGAGTATCATCTGCATACATGATTATTTAAGATTTGCGTGCAAACCAAAAGCTTTAATTAAACTAATCACTGCATTTGAAATTACTGGAGTGGAAATGATTAGTTGATTGATGCATTTGTTGATCAACAGAAAACTAATCATCAAGTATTTCAATAAACAAATTATCAAATCAGTCATCAAGTAAAAATAGCAAACATTCACTTATTCCAGCTCCTTAAATGTGACGATTTACTCTTAAGAAATCTTAAATGAAAGTAAACGCATGGAGGGATTACTGAACGGGCCTATTGGGCACAGGCACAGGCCCAGGGCCCAAAGTGTCAAGGAAGAGACTCAAAATGACCACAAAGAGTCACAAAACAACTACAAAAAGGGGGAAAACAACTACAGACAAAAAAAACAAATCAATTAAAGTGACACAAAACAATTACAATGTGACAAAAAACGACCACAAAGTGAAACAAAAAAACAACAAATAAAGAGTCTTGCTCCTATGTAGGCCCAACCTGGTCGCACGAAAAGGTGTTTGAGTGAAGATAATATAAGAGAAAAGCGTGCAATAAGAACCCTGCTTTTGCTTTTGGGCATGCCATTTGTACGCCATGTAGTCTGTACTGATTGCAATGTAAATGCATCCGTGTAAATATGTCACTCTCAAAGCTAGTGACGTAGAATAAAAGCGAGAAAGACTGCTTATGGCGGAGGTGAGTGGGTCCAACAAACACAGGACTCGACTGATGTTCGATACCGGTGTTTTGTTTTGTAAGTGACGTTAGACACGTGTGTGACGAGTTTCCCGTATTAATGCTACATTGTTTCTGTACATATTGTATTTAGCTTATATACTTATTTTAAGGCCAACCATGACGTTTTTCCTCAAGTTAACTAAGTGGTTTTGTTGCCTAAACCTAAGTGAGTAATTTTGTTGCCCCTGATGGTACTGCACCTTCATACACGAGTGTAATATTCACACCATGGCGAGGCAAAACGTGACATTGACATGCTATCCTCTGGTGGACAGGCGGGTCTATTACACACTTTGGCGTGATATTGGGTTGGTTCATAATCCGTCCATAAGTAAATGTGATATCTTTGGGTTTGGGACTGTTTTTCAAACAATATTAGCAATTTCAATACATCACCTCGGGCTCTGGGAAATGGTGCTGTACATGTGCATTTTTCACAGTTTTCTGAGATTTTATGGACCAAGTGATTAGTTTAATTTAATTCGCCAGATAGTGTTTAAGATACCTGAGTGGAATTTAATTAAAAGCAAGGTGACAGCAGCTGGATAGATGGGAAGGTAGATGGAGAGATGGATAGATGGACGGATAGATAAGTACATGTTCTTAGCTCTTTGTCTCTTCTTATTAATTTTTGCATGGGGGGTGAGGACACAAAGCTTTCTCTCGCAATCGCTGAGAGTTTCAATTAACTGGTGTGGCAAGGAGGCGAGGGAGCTGGCTGCTGGGTAATGAGCGTGGATCACTGAGTGGCCTGTGTGACAGGTGACGGGGCTGGTTAGAGGAGACCGGATGTTGATGGTCAGGTCAGCTCTGTCTTACCGTGGCCTGCTGCTTCTCGGCTTTCTCATTTGCCTCATCCAGCTGCTTCTGCAAGGCTGCCTGGAGGGACTTCATCTCCTCTCTGTCAAGTGAGAGGGAAGTGAGAAACACTCTGTTAGCACATCCTCCTCCTCACACTCTCAGAGGTCTCGACCGCTCAGCACAGAATGGCTCTCTTAAATATACCACTGTTAAGAGCCATTTTCCACATAAACTAATTTGTGTAGAGCAATATTCACCATATTATCTTCGGTTAACTTCTGTTCAACAAAAATTTAAAAGAGCACAAATTTTGACAAATGTAAAGCTGTATGAATATATTCAAAATTACGTTCCTATACGACTAAACCTTCTCAATTACATTTCGAGGGGAAGTGTATTTCTCCCGGATTACGGTCGCACTTTGAAACAGTTTTAAACACATGGTTAACATTGTGAATTGAAACAAAACAAAAAACGTGACAAAACCACTTGGTTAGGTTTAATAAAAAAAAAAAACATCATAATTGAAATGAGTGAACACTGAATTTTAATTTGACACGGGACATGAACACCAGTCTCCTTGCAAAAAGTCTGGTATTTGATGAAACTTTGAAACAGCTTTAAAGACGTGGTTATTGTTGTAAATTGAAACAAAACAAAACAAAAATACACAACAAAACTACTTGGTTAAGTTTAATAAAAAACATGATGGTTTGGCTTAAAATGACTACAAAATTGAAACAAAACAAATCGAAAAACGCAACAAAACTACTTGGTTAAGTTTAGGTAACAAATCTACTTGGTTAGGTTTGGTAAAAAACATCATCATTTGGCTTAAAATGACTACGAAATTGAAACAAAACAAATCAAAAAACGGAACAAACCATTTAATTGAAATCAAATTTAGAATAAATTTCTAAATTTAAAAATTAATAGAAGTAAACATTGACTTTTAGTTTCACACAGGACACGAACGCCGGTCTCCTGGGCGAAAGTCCAGTATTTGATGACCCATCCACCATCCTGACATCTTCCCCACGCAGAGTTCCGCGTACTATTACAAACGGATTTGTGATACATCAACAACAAACATAATCCATGACAAAATATGTTTCCCCTCGGAATGCAATTCACAATGCAGTTTCATTGTATGGAAACCTAATTTTTAGGATGAAGAGTAAATGTTGATTTAATCACAAAGCAGTGTGTCAACAAACATGTTGAATAAATATGGTGATTTCAAGTTTCACAAATTCAAGTATGAAGAAGCACACATTTTATTTGTGACATAATCGTTTTAACATCAAATGTTGTCTTAACCTTTTCACTTTAGGAATGACTGACGCAATAATGCAAACATCCCCACCTTGTTGATTATGCAATCTGGTTTTGAATTAGGAGGTATTTGTTGAATATTTCTTAAACTGACTGCCAAGAGAGCTGCAAATTGCTTTTGTTTAATTGTTCACACGCATTAAGACAATTAACTTGATTGACTTTTGTCACTTTTTTCTTCTGCGGTGTCAAAACATTAGTTTTCTGCATTATATTTTCGTCAAACAAGCTATTAATCTTTTATGCTTCCCAGTTGAATTTAATGGCTCAGCTGCAGCTAATTTTCCTTTAGATGTACAGCGGGTTATTCCTAAGATAATGTACAATTTAACAAATGCACACCATGGCAAATATCATAAATGGAAAAGGTTACAGATTCTAGGTCAATAAGGATATGAATAAAGAAAACACAGCGTGCACTGCAGTATTCATTAGGTGGTATTATGTAGTAGCATATGAGCATTTGGAACGCTCCACACTGATTTTTATGCATGCTGTATGAAGACTGGTGCTGCATTCTTTATGCGTTTAACATAAATGTAAATGCATTGGTATGCAATGGGTTTTTCCGTTCTGTTTGATGCTCCTGTGCACAGTTAACAGCAATGCACACTGAATTATGTATCAAGTGGGCAAGTGATGTGGGTCAGTGGTTTCAAAAACGCTTGTTGAAATCACATCACAAGGCAGCCCAGTTAAATTAGAGGTAACAGGCTGTTTACTGTTTCCGTGCATGGCTGTAAGTTTAAAGGTATACGACACGGTTGTAGTCGGTTAATGTTTGTATGGAGAGGATCTCACTGCTCAACAGCCATACACTGTTATATTTGATATGCCGATGGGCTTGTCTCTTGGCATAAGTTCAGCCTAGCAAACGTTTTTCTTCACAGCGACCAGCCAACCACCACTGTTTTGGCATTGCATTTATATTCTCATCTCGCTTGGAGACATTTTGTACAAACAGGATCAAAACTGACCAGACTGACAGAAAAGGGCACAGTAAATGCACTATTGACATACCTTGAAAGCACAGAGTAGCGAGCATAGGACAAGTGAGTACATGTAGGTTGACAGCAGGTTGAATCACAGCTGAATAAATTGTTGCTATTTTTAAAATGTCACGTTTTTTACTGTGTGCATCTGCTCCGTTGGTAAACATTTTTTGTTGCATTTACTGTTTGTGGCAAAATTATTTTCAGAAAGCAATCAAACCGCTGTTAAGAGTTGTCAAAAATAAATGACTTGCAATGAATCACCTGTCTGCATCCGACATGATGGAGCCGGCGAGTAATCACACTTGGCAGATATGGAACTCCAAAGTTGGATTAATAACACTTTGAGAGAAAAAATTGCAGCTCACAAATGCTAGGTAGGCAACATCGAGCCAAGCTGCTGCTTTATGGTTTTTAGCTTGATGACATGTGGGAGCTGCCATGGACTGGTGATAGGCTATTGATTGGCTATCAAGATACTGCACACAGAAGGCTGGACTTCAATCAGGCTGACATTTCAGAGAGCATGAAGGCCACAAATGACTCCCTAATCATTAAAAGACCCATTACAAACAGCATTAATCAGACGATCCTAACTGGTAAAGCACTTTAGGTAAACTCTAATCCAGCTCGCATGCAAAAAGATAAAACACTAAATCGCAGATGCTCAATATGCTTTCTCACAAAAAAGGAGACAGGGACATTATTTTCGAATATACAAGGATTTATGTTTGGATTATGCATTATTCACCTGCTCCTGTGTATACTGCCATGTACAAGCAAACAGGGCAGCACCTTAGAATAACCAGCACCAATAATAGTGACTGAGCCATTATTTAAAGGCCTGTAGCTTCTTGCTACCGTACAAGTGATGTGATCCAACATGGACACACCTCTTTTTACGTCGCAAAATACTAGAGCTCCCAAAAACTTTGGTCCCTGTTGCTATGGAGAAGAAGACGGTCAGAGGTACGAATCACGGTCTTTTCAGAACGCGAATAATTTGTGTGAATAATTTGCATGTCAATTAAAAAATTTGAACCCATCTGTCTCTATGCAGCCCGTTCGCATGAAAAGGCATGTAAGTGACACAATAATGTACATAAGTACGCCTTTCTTGATTGCCACGTGACAGTTTTTTGATTGATGTTTGAGACGTCTTTCTCTGTAGTTGTGTTACGTTGTCTCTGTACGTGTTTTATTTAGTTTACTTACTTATTTCAAACCCAACCATGACGTTTTCCCTTACCCTACTAAGTGGTTTTCTTGCCTAAACCTAACTGCGGATTGCGTGGCGTACACACGATATGTGAAAAGCGGCATACAAATGACATGCAAAAAGGCTAAAATGCGTACTCATGACATGCAAAATGACTGTGTAATGTTGTGGTATTTATATGACTTCCCGGGAGACCGGGTTGCTCTGTATGAGCCTTTGAACCCCGAATCCAAAACTTTTGTATTTCGCAGTGGAAGGATTTGTTTTCCCGCAGCTGCAATTACTATCAATAACATGCTTTTTTGGCACCACCCATAGGAAATGCAACCACATTGTAACTTAAACAGTATTGTGCAATTTATTATAGTAGAAACAACAATGACCATGATGATTGTGTGGCGGTGCAAAATTAAAATTTTTGGTGGAATGCACAGAATACAAATTTCCTTTTCGCCCCCAATGTTGAAAAGTCCTTCAGAGTGGTAGGAAATTCAAACAATTTTGCCGTCAGAATTTTAAGCTTGGTAATTGTATGTTTCTTGGTGAAATGGACTTGGTAAATGGACCTGCATTTATTTAGCGCTTTTCGAGTCTTCCGACCACCTGAAGCACTTTACACTACATGTCAGCATTCACCCATTCACACACACATTCATACACTGATGACATGCAAGGTGCCAATCATCTAAAAACTCATTCAAACACCGATGGGTGAGCCTTCGGGAGCAATTTGGGGTTAAGGACACATCGACATTTGACCGGAGGAGCTGGGGATCGAACCACCGACCTTCTTTTTTTTTTAAAATGAGACCAAACAGAGTCCTCATGTCTGGAGGGATTTTTTTGTTCCTAACTTCCTGTTAGGAGGCGGACTGATAAGGCATACTGTTTACAGACACAGCGACATCTAGTGGATTTATTTAGCATAACATACCTAAACCGAGTGGTAGAGATGGCTCAAGCAGGTTGAGTTAAGTTCAACACATTTTTCAATAAGATGAAGTGACTCAAAATGTGCTCTACCAAAGCACCAGATATTTCTTAACACAGTTTTTAATCTTTTGTACTGTGATTTAACCGGGAGAGTTTAGCTGTAGAGGAGATGCATTTCTGAGTCAAGTAACATTATCTATGGCGAAAATAAATGGGACTTGGACTTTTGGATCAAGACGTGCCCGAAATAGCTGCTCCAACTTTTCAACATTATAGAGAAAGATTTGAAGTATAAAGTTTTCACAGGCTTTGACATGTATTACTTATGATGTAATGCTCACATAACACTTAATTGATGGTGATGATTGTGAACACCTTAGATTTGATTCATTCATCAGCCATTACTGATTCTGGTTATTATAAATTCCTAAGCAACATTTTCTCATGACATGCGTGAGCAGCACGGTACTGTCGGTAACTCATTTCATAAAGTCAACCATGAGGCTTCACTTTACCTCTGTTTGTGGCTGAGCTCCAGAATCCTCTGCACATCCTTCTTGGGCACTGAGTCGTCATTTTTCAGCGACTAAAAGAGACGAGAAGAGAAGACACTCAAAATGAGAATTATTTCAAAGCACCCACAGCAAACAAGGGGAAAGCAAATATACTGTATACACTTTCCTTGAACCGTATAGCAAATGTTTGAAAATGTACTCTGTAGGTTTTCAAGGTTACAAATTCCTTCGAGCAACAGTCAACATCTTCCGTGTTCTCTATGTGAGTCATAAATGTAGAATGCTGAAACGCAACGTCAAAAGCAGCAGTCATAAAGTAACTGAGGTGAATATTATTGAATGATGCAGCAGATGTAAAATTGTGTTGATGCACCCCCAAAAAAACGATACAGCCTCTAACAATCAGGTGATGAATGTCTTCTAAAAATCCTAACGAGGGTACAGATTGGGTTCTGCTGGCACCTAAGCACCTGCCTGATGGGTAATTATGGATTAGTGAGGTCTCTGATTGCCCTTCAAGCCCTCCAAGAAATTTTTTATTTGTCATGAGCATGAAGAGAAATTTCCAGACTTCTAAGAAAATGTGGACTCAAAGGGAGAGCAAACTTCTCTTTAAATTGCGCTTGAAGGTGATATCGGTGGCAATTAACACCACATTTCCATGAACTCTCTTTCCTCCTGTCAAAGAGGAGATGATTCTCCTCCTCAGAAGTCCCTGAATTCACTTCATGTACATTTATGTTGAAGAGCAAGAATAGAGAATGGGTCCAATAACAGCTCTTAGATAATCAGACAATAGATAATGTATATTCACTTCAGTTAATTGAAATTGTGAAATTAAAACAGCTTGAAATTGTATATTATTAGCAAAATTACATCAATGCCTGCATCCTCTCTATTGTTTTATCCCCTTGAATTCAAAGATTTGCGTCATCTGTCATGGAGCCACGAGTCAAATCCATTTGTCTACCGCTTGCATCATTGTCCACAAAAAAGGTAAAGCATAAAAGCTCGGGCCACACATTTTTACAAGCCTTGTTTACAGTTTGGATGCACTTCCAGTTTAACGCTTGGATGCCAGGAATCTTCAAATACACATTCTGGCCATTTTCCAAAGCAGACCTCTGACTGTATAGACATGCATTCAACAAGCTGACTGTGGGTTTCCATTCATTACAGTGTCATGAAATTCAAGTTGTAGTTGATGTATGCTTGAAATATACTGTACAGTATAATCTATCAGACTAATCAGCCTACTTTTTTTTATTTTTGTCTTTTTTTGAGTGATTTTGCTATGATTTGGATTAAGTGGACATTTTCTTGAAAACATGTTCCTCCTGGTGAGTTCAAGTGCTCAAAAAATATCAGCCCATTCACAGGCATATAAATGCCACGATAATGAGCAAGGCGTTTAGCGTGCAATAAGTACGCCTTTCTCGATTTCCACGTGTCATTTGTACGCCATGTATCCTGTACTGACTGCAATGTAAACACATCCATGTATAAATGCTACGGTAAGAGTTAGTGATGAGAAAGACCACTTATGGAGGATGGGAACAACACACTTTTAACCAGGAGACCCATGTTTTGTTTTGTAAGTTATATTAGTGAAGTTTGTCACATGTTTTTGTTGACGTTTGTTATATGTTTTTTGTAGTTGTTTCCATATGTGTTTTACTTATTTATTTTAAGCAAAACCATGACGTTTTTCCTTACCCTAACTAAGTGGCCTGAACTTAAGTTAGTGGTTTCCTCGCCTAAACCTAACTCCATACGTTTGCGTAACGTACAAATGACACGCAAAAAGCAGCGTAAAAATTATAATGTTGTAGAATTGCCTTCACATGAGTCCGGGTTGAAAAAGATATAAAATATAATTCATAAAGACAAGAGGTGGTAAATAACAGTTTTAAGATACTCTACTTCAATTACTTTGTGCCATAAAGAAACCCATTTAATTTCACACCTAACTTGGCCCAGTGTTACGCACTGTAAAATGCACTGTAGAGGCTTCTGTAGTTACTGTATAGTATTATGGTGATAATTTACACATCCTACATTTTTACGTCAAAACTAAATGGATGGCACATTCACTAGATCACATATATCACTGTGCTATTACTATACTACTGTTTTCTTTGTGAAAAATATGTAGTATACAAGGATCTACTGCATGTGATCACTGAAGAGCTTGTGGCCCCTTACAGGATGGGTCTACAATCTTTTAAGTAATCATTTAAATAACAAAACAGCTACTTTTTAACTTATGTGCAAATGTATCAAACGGTTATTTTTCAAAGGACAATCCACATTGTTGCCAAAGCCCACTGTCATATAAATAACTCCTATTCTTGTACTAACTGCTTCACAAGATCTCACCCGGGAGCCGCTGCCAAGAATAAATTCCCCATCACACAAAGCTTAATTATGAGGGTTGCCGATCTCCACCTATGGGCAACTCGTTAAAACTATAAACACTTGTTCCATCAAATCTTTTCCAGAAATACTAACTGCCTCTCCCTGTTGACTTGATTCTCTTTTAAAAGTTGATGATTTATTTTTATGTAGATGATGTTTTTCCCCCTGAAGAATAGATTTGTTCCGCAGCACACTATTCCAAATGTAGCTCAACCTCTGCCCTGCCCAGCGTGCTGGCGCAGGGCCCAGGGCGAAGATAGATGCCAACCTAGCTAGCCTGGAGTGAATAGACATCAAAGCTTGCCCCGGGGATGATGATAGCCAGTCTGCGAGAGCTTTTTTCCAGATGCGTGGGACATATCTTGCAAACACACACACAAACGCAGGGAAAAAAACGTGCACATCACTTTTTTGACTATTGATTTTCTGACAATTCTATTGGCCCGCAAAAGTGGCCTGAAGCTTAACAATATCCAACACCCTGCAAAGAAGAAACCATCACTCAGACTGCAGCTTTTGGAGCTCTGCACAGAAACGCCGGGGCGTCTGGCACCCGAGGTCTAAATGTCCAAGAGGGAGGCATGTTTTGCAAGATCATTGTTGCATACACTAATGCGAGTGAAAAATACTAAATGATTCAAAATATCTGAATGTATAATTGAGTTTCTGTTCATTTCTTGTCATTGCCAAGCGCCGTAATGAATTTGACCTAAACTGACTGGTGGGAAGTGATGTGCAAGTATGTATCTGGCACTGAGATAATTGTGTTTTGTGAAATGCTCACAGAATAATAATATCTACAATATGAAATGGTACATTACTCGATAAAATGACCAAGATGACCAGTATTTGGCGGAAACAGCTGATTCCTCTCTTTGCAACGGGGATAATAACCCTCATTACCATCCACCTAAAGTTGTCTTATGTCTTATTTTTATTCTTACATTATGCAAAATCACCCTCGCTGTACGAGTTGGGATGAACATTTTTGCATCTTTGTTTTCAGGCCGAATTTAATTAGGGCAAAAATATATATATATATATAAAAAAAACTTTCCAGCACACATATGCATGTAAAGTGGGGTTTACAAACAGGTCTTTAGATGACAATATGAAGTGCTCTAAGTGGGCCGGTAATGACCGGTACACAGTACCGGTCAGTGCCGGCACTTCTTCATTTTACTCCTTGGCATACCGTGACTTTTTCATGCATACTGGCACTTATTACAAGCTGCCGGTCCTCTTTTCTGCCCTCTCCATATCAGGTTCTCTGGGAGATTCAGAATGGCGATTGATAACGGTGTAGCACCAGAGTATTTGTGCTGCGTCTCATAAGCCGCATGAACATAAAAACTATGTGGAGAGCATCTGGACAAGCCAACGCACGGCACAGGGGAGGTCGGGTAAGAACAGGGGTAATGCAATTTATCAATACAATGTTCACATCCTTTTTGTGAAATAATTAGTGAACTGTTCGTTATAACTTTTAATGTAACATTATTTAAAAGTCTTTTGAATCTGTTCTTTTGGTTTATAGGATAAAGGGCAAACTTTTGTAGAAGGATTAAATGTTCAGATGAAGGCTGTGGTATGTTTAAATACTAAAATAATCATTTAACTAGTAATAATAATGGTCCGACATGATGTAATATTGCATAGTTTTATGTCAAAAACCTTCAAATTGTCTTGGGGGAGGAACCCCAAACCCAATATCTCCTAGTATCTTTAATTCACTGTAGAAATTCAGAATGTGTCTCTTTATCGGCTGCATAATATGTAGGAGCATCCTGACTGGGACCTGAATGATACCCGACTATAGGCTACAAATAACACAGGAAAGCACTTTAACTATTAACACTAAACACACCACCTTAACCCTATAATGTTTTGGTTGGAATATTATTGGAGTATTATAGGCCTACTATAGAAAATGCATAGCCCCAGTATAATAATGTAGCAATAAAACCAGCTGATTATAACTGACACAGTATTAACATGCTGAAAGAAATAATGAATAAATAGGAATAAGACGCAAGAGATTGCTGATACCGGCAGATACACACGCCAACAGGTGAATAACAGAGTAGCGGCACTTATTCTTTTTCCACTTCAAGCACTGACATTATGTTACCCTTTTTCCTACAAAATTACATTCCCATACAACTAAACTGCATTCTCAATTGCGTTTTGAGGGAAACATATTTTTTCCCGAATTACGGTCGCAGGTTTAAACGGTTTCAAACACGTGGTTAATGTTGTAAATTTAAACAAAAAAACAAAAACGCAACAAATCTACTTGGTTAGGTTTAGTAAAAAAACATCATGGGAGCCACAGGTTTGTTTACATTCTGGTTTGAAAAAAGCCATAACATTCTTTCAGAATAAATGTGTGCCATTAATTAATGAGGAATACAATTAAAGAAAACTGCAGTTTATTACAAGTCGGGTGTCATTTTTGTAGCTCAAGCCATCATGTTATGATAATATGTGACCTCTCTTTAGCTAACAGGTGGTGGTCAGACCACTTTACCAGTTATAAACGAGCAGACAGCTTTGCCAGTTTATTTTACATGTTTTATAGATGTAAAACTGAAAGTGAGTGGACCCATAATGCCATCATGGGTTAAGGTTGAACCAAAAAGTGGGTCTGTAAACTGTGATGGATGTTTGTAACAGACAGTTTTGCTTGTAATTTTACACAAAACCTCTTTTCTTTTCAACCTGTATGATGGTCTGATTGCTCTGGTTTGTTGCTCCATCAGAGCTATTTTTGGTGATGTTGCCATGTTCGCAGAACTAAGCAATTACTTCCGAGTACTGTTATTATAAGTGATGGCGACTTGTTAATTTTCTAACAGGTGAGATGGACCCATTTTGTTTCGTTCACCCACGAACCGCTGACTCTTGGTGCCTTTTTCCACGCGTTGGATCTGGATCTCTGTCCTCCAGGAGACTTAACCTCTCTATCAACTCACTCCAAAGGGGCTTATTGAGATAGGAAACATACATTTATATTACCAAAGCAACTGGGAACTAAAAAGAAAAATATTTTCCTCTCTCTGGGTGGTGGAGAGGAGGTCATGTTGATCAGACTCTATCTGCTTGGCAACGCCTGGAACCTGCTTGACATCTTCTGCATCCATCTATATTATACGTTCACATTATATGTATCATGTTTTGTTCATATGGATTGTCAATGTTGTATTTTCATTATGTTGATACTATTTTTTTTAAGTTTTTCCTCATCCGATGAGAGGGTTGTACTGTAAAGGACAGAGGGTGTCATATGCTGTAAAGATTGTGAAGCCCCCTGAGGCAAATTTGTGATTTGTGATTTTGGGCTATACAGATAAAATTGACTTGACTTGATGAAACTGACAGAAGGGCAGGACTCAGAGAAAAAGTTACAATTACAAATCTGCTACCACGGACAGCACCATGGATTTATCAATACACAGCACAGTTAGGCTACTGATATTTCAAAGCCATGGTCGGGGCCATAGATTCTAACTTGCACAAACCTCAGTCATATAAAGGATCAACATCTTCAACTAAAAAACGAATGGAGGGGGGATGGCAGGATAACAAGGGACATGCATTTTGGTCAATTTGCTAACAAGGGGGATGGCATTCCCCCTCGAATCGCAGACTAACCGAGGGCCAGAGTTTTGAAAATGAAGCCCAAGTTGTGATAAACTAGTTTTCCTTTAAGCAGAGGACTGATGCTTACAGTTAAAAGCTTTGAAAACTGGATGGAGCGGTGTTTCCATTTGTGTGAACTGATGGTCCCGTCAATCTCTTCCTGTTCTTCTCGAAAGCTCTTTGTAACCGCTGTAGTCATTAGTGCTGAAAAAGTTCACTTACTAATTGATCTGCTTTTCCCTGCTCTGCATTGCTTATTCAACAGCTGCATTTCCAGTAATACATTACATACATAACGACGGGTGGGCTCACCAAATTGAAAAACATTTGCGCATTAATATTTAATAACAGCGAGTTGCTATGTACAACGGATTGATTGAAAAATAAGTGAGAAGAGTCATGGGTTTCCCGGTCATCAGACGGGCTGAAAACAGAGGATGGAAAATTACCTCCGGCCCAGAGCTCACGGCCAACTAAGCCTTCCAACGTGGCTGTATCTTTCAAACAGAAACAATAAATATCCGACCTGAAGGTTGCCTTTTATGCTGTCCAGCTCCTTTGATGTCTTGGAGAGCTGGTGCAGGATGCTGCTCCGTTCACTGAAGACTTCCTTTAGCTTCTTTTCCAGCCCATCGTAGCTTTGTCTGTTGAGAGAACGAGAGAGTGAGATTTCACTATTAAATGTCTGCCACTGGCTGAGAGAATTCACTCTTTAATGGCTCCCCTGGGAGAAAGAGGTGTTTTAAACTGGATTAAAAGCACCACCGTTAAAGGGTAGAGCAATAAGGGAGAGAACTAATATCTACTCAGCACAGTCCCTGGATGAATAAAAGAGAGAAAAAAGAACAACTTCTATTCCTTTCAATCAACCAATTTAGTGAAGGTTCGTTTTACAGAGACAGGTCTTTTGACCAGAGGTATGCCCCTGCATCTCCAATTTAAATATCCATGTAGTCCATCCAATTATTAAGGGGGGGATTCTACAGGGCACATTTGTCAAATGCTGTTTTTCTCTTTGTGAAACTGAACTCTATTGAATGGTATGGCAGAGGCGTTCTTGTCATTTATTGCTGAGCTTCCAGGGAGGCAAATATCACTCGACAGAATACTGTCATGAACTATAACTATAATAAATGTCTTCTTTTTTATTGTGAATGACTGTAATCACCACTGAGTGATGCACTGAAGATCTGGGCACAAAGGGTCAGCATCAGGGTACAACAAGAAGAGATTAACCCATTTGTGATCCCAACTGAAATGTTTAATGGTCTTTTGGTGGAAATGTTGTCTGGGTCAAAATCGGTCAAACTGTTTGGCTGAAAAGTGACTTTTTTCTTATCATACTATATCTAGCCTTTGGGCACATGGGACTACTGTTTTTGCAATAGACTTCATTATATTTTAGGAAAAGAAACAGTGATCCCATGTGCCCAAATACTAGATGTAGTATGAAACTACAAGGAGCACAATCAGGGATTTGGTATCCCTGAACTCAGAACAAGATGACTATCCAAGATATGCACATATATGCAATGAAAAAAATAAATAATTTGGGAAACATTTAATAAACACAATGGTAGCGTTTCTTCCGAATATTTCAAAAATCCTGATTTTGACGATTAATAAAAGTGTGATTTTTCATGTGATCTAAAAATTTCAAAGTTGTACTGTTAGATACTTTCTCAAAGTATGTCCCTACCAAATTTCAAGACCTTTGACCAACCACAACAAGTGTTTCATACTAATCATAATCTTTGAACACAAATGGGTTAAGAGACCCATAAGTGAACAGACTCATAGGGAATGAAAGCTCTGGTGTTAGCTAAAAGATGACCCAATAAATTTGCCATTTGTGGCTCCATAGTTGACAACTTCATTTCCCTTTCGCCCCTTCAATCACCACGCTCAGAGATAAGAGTCACGAGTTGCCACATGTTCCATTTCCCGGCCTGACGTAAATCTAAAAACTGAAAAATCCATTTTTCATTTAATCTAACATCCTTGTTTACTGACTCAAGGACAGCAGCAACTCTTCTGGGAGGTGTTTAAAATCAAGTATATCTGAATGTGTTACCCTGCTAATAAAAGAGGCTCAAGGCCCCTAAATTTCCCATATTACCCATAAAATTGATTACTTTGACGACCCCTTGAGTCTTCTAATTGTTTATAATCGATGATGAAGGCACCCTCCACCCCTTCTCTCCTGCAGAGAGCAGGGGGCGGACATGTAAAAAGAAGAGATTAAGTGACAAAATATAACCTTGATAATAGAACTGGAAGCAACTTGTGTGAGGAGGAGAGGTATGCTTTTTTATGACAGGAAAAGGTGTGTTTATCAGGATGTCAATGAGTAAAATGGCCCTGCCTCACTCCTCACTTGCCCTTTTTTATTTTGGCCATTTGTTTGCAACTAGGCCAATGTAGAAAAACCTGATTTAACAACAAAATTGTACACTGGGACTGAAAAAATAATTTAACCACAATGTGTGGCACAAATAATAAACTAGTTTCACTCTTGAACAAGCACTATATTACAGTAAATTTGAGAATTATGTGTTGAGGTTAATAATCTACACATATGGGCTGCAAAATATGACTTGAACAAGCTGTAGTAAATTTAAGAATAATTTTAAATTAATAATAGATAAAGGAAAATGGGTGAGTAACAATAAAAAAAGTAGAAAAGTTTTTTCTGAAACATTTGACAATCATCTTCTGGGATCCTGTAAATGTAAACACCTGCATACTTGTGCTTCATGTCAATGTTGACTTTATTAATATTCGCCTAAAATTGGCATCTTTAACCAAGTGCTTTGAGTGGCTAACCATAAACATTCAAACATTAATCCTGCTTTAGTTGTCGATATTATATGGAAATTACTGCAAGGGAAATATGTTGTTGGTAAAGATTTTGCTCATTACGTTTATTCAAAACATATTTGCTCTTGCAAATTAGCAGTATATACTCACTCAACCTAATCAAAGTTTAAAATCTGGGTTATGGATTTATTTTTTTTAAATCTAACTCTTATTTTCCCACTTTCACAATCCAACATTTAGCCCGTATTAATCAAACTCTTGAGGGGACCAAAACAACCAAGCTGCGCAGGTTGTCTGCGGAGGCATTTGTTAAGATGAACACAGGTTAACGACAGGTTAACATGAGTGGGAGAAGACTGAATGTCTTCTTGACATCTGGGTCGAAGAGAACTTAGAGAACGAAGAAAACAGCTTGTTAAAGAGATGAAGAGATGTTTTTTTTTTTAAAAGACCAAAATAACTGTTTCTGCTTATTTCTTTATGTAATCAGAAACTCCAAATGACAGCAACAGCTTCAAGCAAAGCATACTGAAAGCACTTGATATAGCTCAATAATTCCTTGCTAAATACTTGCTGGTAGTCAAAAAATCTCTCAGTTATGTCCCCCGTTGCATGAATCACTTTTTATAGGAGAATCTGGTGGACCATTCCTCACTTGCTAATGTAGGTCCACAAAAAAAAAAAAAAAAAAGAAAGCCGAAATGCTTGTGGATGGAGCCACATTATTCTGAATCCATGGCTCCCTTTCAGCCTGGGCTGTCTTCCAAAAACCCTGCACACCCCATGTCATAGATCCCAGCAGCAGATCATACACAATAACACATAAATCACTAATAGAAAAGCAACACCTGGGAAATAAATAAATAACACGGCATACTGAATCCCACACATGACTTGCCACCATATGGCATTGGCGGGGAATTTATTGCAGGTTCAGGCAGCGGGGGAAGATGGGGTGAGAGATTCCTCCCCGTCTGCCATATTATTCATTACCCAATGGAACAGGCCCTTGGGTGTATGTGAAACGAATAAGACCCATAATTTGAGACCAACTGACACAGAAACATATCTGTAACAAGGTTCTTAGATAAAGTCCATTTTTTCCCCCCACCCAATCCACTATAAACTGCTCATTACAACAAACAATTGGTAACAGCTGCATGATTGCACCATAACCCCCCTAAGAGTCCAGTGTTCTAAGAGCCTCCTCCCACACAAAGATCCCCCTTTCTCAAGTCAGAGAAGAGTGATAAAGAGGCCTGACAGAAAGGCTTATGATCAGAAATGGCACCACCAGGCACATGGCCATAACGCAGTAGTGATGAGATAATGGAATCCTTCATTTCAGACATCTGCAGTTTGAAATCAGTCCCTGGCTGTCCTCACGAAACTCATCAAACTCCCGAGAACGAGTGGGGGAAGGCATCGTTTATTGGATCCGATTATTGAGGACAAACATTTCTTTACCCTTGAAGTCACAGCAGGTCTCTGAGTTATATGAAGCTGACCTTGCAGTGCGGAATAAGAAGTGCTGAGGCTAAAGGAAACACCACTGAACACTACAGTCAACATAATGGCTCAATAAAGGAAGCCTAAGTAGTAGCATCCGGCCTCACGGAGAGTGCCGCAGGAGCTCATGGTCCACCGTTGACAAAGGCTAGCCTGTAAATACAGCACATAAACAGGCATAAGTATGGTAAGGCATAATTGCAGCTTTTCTGAACAGCCTACTGCTGCAATCGCCTACTATAGCTCAGACCATGATGATGTGGTTTTACATGAGGAAAAAAACTAGTAAAATCTTACAGTTTCATTCCTCCTCCTTTCTTTTTGTGCCCACACAATTTTGTCAGACAAACCATCATTTTTCATCACATCTAATAGAGTGTATTTCTCGAAATAAAACTATAATTTGTAAAAAAGTGAACAATATAACAATAACCCTGCAGCTGGCTTGAAGTTGACGATGCAGTGAGGAGAGCAGAGAGCGACCCATAAAAACTGTGATTTCAGAGAAAAATGTTAAAAGGGGTTATAGTTAATGTTCAATCGTTTCCCAGTATCCGAGAGTCACATCTGCATGATGGTTACATCTTTACATCTATCTCAACACCGTCTGATGCACCCTATTATATATACCTATATCCTTTTCTCATCCGTATTTATTCATTTCTCAATCTCTTGTGTGTGTTATACTTTATATTTGATGTTCGGGAGCATACAGAACTGGAGAATCATTCCTCTGCTCATGTTGTTTATTCTATTCATACTAAGACTCTGTTCAAACCGAGTATATGGCTGGACCATTAATGGTCAGTCTGTGAATTTGTGGCTAAATTGTTACATAAATAGTCAGTGGTCATGCCTCTAATGTTAAATCCAGCGGTACATGTCCATTAGGTCCGGCGAGGACATTAGGGGATGCGCTGCTCCACATAACTGGCCCTCTCGTGGAATACACCTGATTGGTCCCTGGTTTTCTGCTCGCCGTTTCAAACAGGAAATAACATGGTGGCATGCTCGTAAACTTTCTGTTACTGCATTTAAGCAATCTACCAAAAGCTACCTCTGAAACATTATAAGTGAAAAATAGGCTATGCCACTGCTGAATCTCGTTTCAATTTAGAACTAGATCCCCTAGTTTTACAGCTTGGTCCAAGTTTCGTGAGCCAGATGAGTCGCGCAGTGCGTAAAGTTGAGATTGGTCAACTTTATGCAAATACAGACCCTCTCCAACACTCCCATCATGCACTGGGCGACTGCTTCTCCTGCTTCCCATATGAAATGAATGGAAAGCATTGAGACACCCTCCGTGAACGGATCTTTTGGAAATGCACCGATAGTGGAGTATTCATGCTGGTGAGTGGAACCGCTGACACCCCCACCTGAAAACGTAAACAAAGGACTGTTCCCGCCTTTTCATTTTGAAAGAGCAACGGCCAATGAGGAAACCCCAGCACTGGGCCGACCAGTCGAGCAACTTCATCACTCACTCACAACAAACTTTGCTATTGTAGGGCTGACCCTCTGCAGTCCAGCCAAAAATCAGTTGATAACAATCACAAAAAGATGGCTCCGCATTTGTAGGGACCAGTAAAACTTAATACAAGGGCATTGAGGATATCATCCACTATCTTCTGCTTAGCAATTAGCTGCAGTAAAGTAATCACAGAGGAGCTCAGTGTGTTAGCAGGTTGAGTAATCTAATGTCTCCCCCTCCCCAACATTAACTCTCATTGCTATTTTTGGACTATTTGCAGGAGACAGTCGGCGGTTCAGACAAGGACGAATTAAAGGATTCCCCTGGGCTCAGTGTCTTTGGAGGCTCCTCCACTACCAGACCTGTTATTTTAATACCCACCCGCAGCTGGAATCTGAGCACTATCAACCATTCATTCCGCATGTCATCTATACACATAATCCAATGAATATAATAAATACACAGCCAAGAATCTGTCATATTTTACAGAAGTGTTCTTGGAAATGAAACAACCCGAGTCTTCCTTCTCTGTCTTATTTGGCTTTATGCTTTTAGGACTCATTACTCAAACATCTGTCATCTATAACGACAAATCAAAAACTAAATCTAGCTCTTTTAGCAAAACAAGTCTTGTCCGTACCTTCCTTTAAATTGCCTTTATTTATTTTGGAACAACCAACTCATTGCCCCCTTAGCTCAGTATCTGCTATGACTTTGTCAGCAAAAAATGTATCCTTGATCCATGATAAAATGTTAAATAACTTATTTAGTCCAAATAAATAAGCATCACTTGACAGAGTCAAATCAGGGCAAAGATGTCTCTTAAACAAATTCTGTTCGCCCTTGAAGTTAACTCCCAAAGTGCTGTTGGAATGCCTTGCGGCCTATTTCTACCCCTGGGGTTATCTGCTGTCCCCTGCGTCCTATTGTGTCATTTTATGTACCAGAGTCACCGAATACAGCAAACATGGACAAAAAACATTAGTTATTAAACCAAACTTTTATACAAATTGTGCAATATTTACTGTATTTTTTGGGGGATGAGTTGAGATTAAAACGAGTGGTCCCATTCTTCTCTTTTTCTTTTTTGATATTCATGGCACGTTTCCACCAATCAGTAGTCCAGTCCAGTTTAGTTCAGTTCAGTTCAGTCATTACACATAAGGACAGTTAGTTTTGTGTTTCTATTAGCAAAAGTTGTGGATTGTACCAAATAACCACTCCATTCTTGGTATCACCTCGGTCGAGGCTCCAAGCATGCTGAGACAATACTAGAAGGTGGATTTGAAACACTGCAGACCACCGATTGGTCAGAGAGAATCGTCACTAGCATGACACAGGACATCCTGCATAAACCCAGCGTTTTAAAATAGTCAGGATACTGTCAGGAACGACCACAATTTTTAATGCACTCGATCCAGATTTTAAAAAAATGGCAGCTCGCAAAACTATGCTGTACAATTGAGGAAGTGCAAAGTCCTCTGTTTGGTTGCCGTTGAAATGAGTCAGCAAGTGAAGATGATTTCATTGCAGTTTCATGCACCGTCGCTACGGCGATAAAATGAGAATTCCACCAACACTAAGAGGTTACTATCTGCACTGGAAACACAGAATAGAGAAAAGGACCTGGTACCAAAATTGAGCCTAGTCGAGTCAAGCAGAGCCGCACCATGCAGTGAAAATACTGTTTAAGTGGAAGCAGTTAGCTAACAGTGGTTAGGGTGGTTAAATTTGAACTGTTAAGCTGCCTTCACATGATTACAAATTTGACCTTCGCTAACAGCGAGGTAGGGCACAGAGCCTTGTAGAGGCAAAGCGCAACGCAGGTATAATATGTCACCGAAAAGTATGCAAGGAACACAATTCACTGTCTAGGCAACAACAACAGTTGCAGCTGTGATCTCATTGGTTGCACTTTGAAAGGTCAGCGGCAACCAGGGCTGTCCCGAATACCATTTTCTGGGCTTCGAAGCTTGCAAAGCGGCTCCACGCAACGCAGCAGGCTGACATGTTCTTCTGTTTATCTGTCCGTCTCCATCCTCTCTGTTTCAGTGCCCGGGACAGTGCCGCTGCCACACTACTCTACACACAACATACAGCGCTATCCATCTGAGAATAACTAGTAATAATGTTGAATATGAATAATGAATAATGTTGTGGGATTACTCCTTATTTCATGGTCTATTTGGGGAATTATACATTATTATTACATAATTGATAAAAAAAAAAAATGGAGGTCGATTACCATGGTGGAAGCTTCGAAGCATTTGGGTAAGCCCTAGCGGCAACCAAGGTCAAAGTTGAAATAATTTGAACTTTGAGTGCAGCATTTGCTGGCAATTTCGAGTGTTGAGAGTGCTTCCGCCTAATCGGGCGGCACCACTCTCCCCATAGGGAAACAGTGCCAGCGCAGAGCGATTTTACCGCTGATCATGTGTGAGCGGCTTTAGCTAATGTCACATGTGATGCACATGAACATCTGATGAAAATAAATGTACAGATTGTGTCAGTATTCATCAGAGGATCCAGCAGTGACCACTGCTTCCAAGTCTTGGACTAGAAAATGAAAAAGCCTTCCAAACAGCGAGTGCAGTGCCAGTGTACTGTATGCATGCTAACACACCATGCCATGTCCCTGATTGTAGGATCAAAGTTAAATATTTAATATTGTACAAGGCAGCAGTCACAGAAACCAACAGCTCCTAAGCATAAAAAGGTGTTTATTTGCCGTCATGCAGATTATAGGCAGACAGCGGTTTATGTGCTACTTCCAATTTCAGGCTGGATTAATTATGCCATTAGGAGGGGGTAAATAAATAGTTTTAATAAGAGGGACTGCCCAAGGCCTGTCAGCGAATTAATACATTCCTCTAGCCGAGCATGACCACCATCCAACATCTGCAACAAAAAGTCAGTCATGTTTAGCAACTGTTGTATACACATCGCAGACAGCAGGGAATATTAATTGCATGCATGTCAGGGGATGTCTGGCACTAAATCTTCTTTAATTGTTTAGTGGGGGGACATGATTGAACAATTGGTGGTGAGGGAGCCAATTTTGCTTCGTCAACAAAGGTCAAAGTAATGCACAACATATCCAGGACATCTATTGACACGTTGAAATTTCATAAAATATATCACCAACAATACAAATATAAAAAAATATTGACATTATAATTAAGTTTAATGTCATGGTTAATTCGTATTATTTTGTGCTGTAGATAACTCTGAGAGAGACTTCGTTGAACTAATGTCTTTTTGTCTTAGTTGTAAGACCAGTCTTTTTGGGAATCATTCAACGATTACACATCTTTTATCTCGTATGTTATCCTACTGATTGTAGACTACATCAAAGATAATTCATTTTTCTTGTAGTGCCCAAAGCGCCCCCAAACTTCTAACATCATCTCCCAGCATGGTAGTTTTTTATGAGGAAATGTGGATATTTATGGACACTTTTGGGCAATAGGCTGTGTATTTGTAGGAAAAATCTTTTTTTATTTTAGTTGCATGTGTTACTGACTGAATTCTTTGCTTCTGACAAGCATACCACTACGAGATACCCTCTTGGGTATTGTTGCAGAGCTGTTGTGGCACACACAAAGTTTTCAGCATGTCACTGACACTGCAATTGTAGAATAATGTTGAGGAATATTTTCTTTCCAGCCCTACAAATAAAAAATGTGCTAAAAGTGAAGCATTTTTTTTACATTTAAAAAAAAAAAAAAAAGTTAATAGAAGAATGGCATATATCTTGAAAAAGCTGAGCAGCAAAATAAGAAGTAAGTGTTCCAAATTACTTAAATTAAAATGCCAATCTGATCATATAACTCAAAATAATGACTTGGAAACAAGTACCATCCAACAATGAGAGGATGCATCTGCAGAACTATTTAGTGGAAAGCCATTTAAGTATTTTATCACTTAGATAGATGAAATTAAGTAGTGTAAACCAATTTTACACATGAGCAATAAATGCTGATATTCTGCATGTCTCACTCTTTCTTGAAATATACGATTGAAATTGAGTGCATGCGGGACAAGTAATGGATTTTCTGTCTTCAGATGTGTTTGTGTGTGAACGTAGAGACCACAGGAAAGGATTTTGACCTCTGGTTAATCATGTAGACATTTAAAAAAATATATATATTTTTTGTATTATTCCTTTCAGGCTGCATTTAAGCAGTTGATATAAAATTACAGTTGCGGTGATGAAAATGATATGAGATCTCTCCATTTCCACATCCTTGAAAAGTGAGTCCTAATTTGTTCATCACTTAAGTTATGTAATTTTCCACCGAGGGAGGTTTAAGGCATTGAAATAGAAATACTTAACATATTAGATGAATAATTCAATGATTACTCGCAGGCATTTTCATGCATAAGTAGATGCCAATTACTTTCCCTCGACATTTAACACTCTATCATTCTCTGCATGTGTTTGGAAACAATACTGTTTCTAGACAGATAGGTACAATTGTCACAGAAGAAACACAAATGAGACAAAATACACAAATGATGTGAAACTTAAGCTGGTAAAACAAAGAAAATGCCTGAAAAAATGTCCATCCAATAACAGATACAGTATAATCCATATGATGCTTATTCCTAATTGGAAAACCACAGAATTTCAGTGAAAATAATTAATGAAATAATAAGAAAAAATAAGATATTATTCATTTGTTTGTCTCTTGCTCCGTTGTATCTTTAGCCATAAAGAGAAAAGTAAGTCCTGAGTGTATTTCTCTATTTTCTGCTTTAGTTGGGCTCATCGGACTCTTCTTGTCATGTACAATTACAGTTGTTCCTATACCGCTACCAGTATCGTAAATGCGTCCGATACTGCCCAAAATTCAGGATCGTGTATCGACAAGTACACAAGTTAATGCATCAATCCAATACCATAATTTATTAACCTGGAAACAAATCTACTTGTTTAACCAGAAGTTTATCAGAATTCTATCACACTAGTATCGTATCGGTACCCGGTATCGGTACCCGGTATCGGCCGACACCGTAAGTTCAGGTATTGGTATCGGATCACCTCTATTTACAATCCAAATCACATTCATAGTGACATGAAACCCAGCACGCCTAGAAAAGCTGCATTTGATTTGAAATTAACCAGGTCAAATCCACGCCCATGTAGTTCTGGCTATTTATATATTCACACAGTGTTTGTTTACTATACATTCCTCCTGTATTTTACATAATACATACATTTGGCATCACCGAGACGCTGACAGTTCAGTTTCTATGTCTTTCTTCAGCTTGAGGTATGATGTTGACGTGACTCATTCTGCCGTCTTATGGCAGAATCTCTCATCTAAAGACCTACAGTATATCACACAAATTACGGATTTAAAAGCATCAGAACCTCTTACGGTTGCCAGCTTCAATTAAATCTGGGATTTGAGTGTATCTAATGCAATTCCGCCCATCCTCGCTTTTCAAAGCTGTGCAACACTGTGTTTCCAGCTTCAGTAATTGTTGTGCTATAATCAAGCTGGATTGAGCTTGGACTTTTTTGTTTACCCTGAAAGGCGCACTCTGCCAGACATCGATGCTTACTGCTATTGCGAGCGATAAAAGCGTTCCCCTTTTATGTGGGAGAGCCTCACCTTTTCCCCCAGAGGCATTTTATGACAACATCTAATCCGGCATTGTTTCCAGTGTTGTCGGAGAATGCTACAAGAAGTAAGCTGTTTTACACCAGAGGCAACATCCTCAGGACATCAACATTACAAGTTCAATACTGAATGTTTATACTATAATTTGCTAGAGCAACAGAGCACTGTGACAAAAGTGCATGTAAAATGTAACACAAAAACCCACAAACCTAGGTCAGTACATAATCTGGTTTTAAACATTAAGTGTGTCCTCTAAAATAACACGTTGTGTTCATTTGTTCAGTCGCTCATTCATGCAATAAAATGTGATTTACTTAGACAAGGGTAAAGTGTTATATTATGGCGTTTCCATATAATGCATTGAAGTGGTTAACAGGATAAATCCAGGAATAAGACGAGTGAAATACTTTAGGGACAGTCTCAGAAAATAATGCACTTCACTACAGTAGGGTATCGTTTAAGGACACTTAAAAACAACATCTTGAACTCAAAAACCTTCAAACTGATGTTAAACATGGATTTGCAGGTTTCCCCCTGAGACGATAGGTTAGCAGAGGTGATAAGTGCTTAATGGAGGAATTCAGCCACAGGACAACACAAAGCACTTGTTAAAATACCTCTGTGTGTGATCACACTTAATGCAAAGGACACAAACGTGTGTCCAGCAGGCAGTTATCAAACTTACTTTTGCCCTGTGTTTGACCTGCATAAAGAAGCTTAATATTAAAGAAATGCAATAAATAGGGCTTCAACTGACAACTTTTTTCTCTATTAAATTAAATGTCTAGGCTATAAAATTAAGTTTTAGTGCAAAATGTCCATTACTATTTTAGAAAGCCCAAGATAGCCAGGGCTCAACACTAACTTTGTGTTTGCCAGGCTGGCAACCAGGCATTAGCTTTTGGTTGCACAACACTGGAAATATGTTTGCCATCACCTTATATTTTCTGTAATTAAGATACTATTTAGTTATACATCAGCTTAATAATGAAAATGTGACATGTATACATGTTATGTGTATGTTGAAGGGCTGTCAAGTTAATGCGATAATGCGTTAACGCAAATTCATTTTAACACCACTAATTTCTTTAACGCATTAATGCAATTTGCGATTTTTAGGTTGTAGCGGGCTCCGTTTTAAAGCTAGAGTGAAGATACTGTCATCTTCACTTTATAAAACTAGAAAACCTAAGGAATCCATTGGTACCAACCATGTCCTACTAGCTTGTCGCGAAGGAGGTTAAATAACACTTCGAAGTTATGCTAAATTCTGGAAAGGATAATGATGTTGGGCTGAGTTTGCCATGTTATGATTTGAGCATATTTTTTTATGATAAATGAAGTACCTGTGAGGGTTTGTAGACAATATTTTTAACTGTTTTGTGTTGTTAATTGATTTCCAATTATAAATATATACATACATTTGCATAAAGCAGCATATTTGCTCACTCCAGTGTCGATAAGAGTATTAAATACTTGAAAAATCTCACTTTAAGATACAACAGATAAAAAATGTGTGATTAATTTGCGATTAACTATGGTAATCATGCAATTAATTGTGATTAAATATTTTAAATGATTGACAGCCCTAGTATGTTGTACATGCTTTGCAGTTAAACTTTCCGTCCAGCTCAAAGATGCCAGGATACTTTGCCTCCCAAGATTTCAAAAATGTCCTTCTGTTTTTTATTCAGGTTCATCTGATTCATCGTCAGCTTAGTCAATTTGCACATTTGTTTGTGATGTATGTTAAATATTGGTTGCCAATTTCTCAAAATGGTTGCAAATGGCAACCTGGCAAATGTTACTGTTGAGCCTTGGTTACATCTTTAACAGTCCAAAACCCAAAGATATTCTCACATAAGATAAAGAAATTCAGCATATCTTCACAAAATAGTGACAGATTAATGTTCTATTGACAAACTAATTGATTAATGGACTAATTGTGTCAGCTCTAGTAAAATATCTTCTGACGTTAGCAAAGGCGCTCTTCATTTAAGGTGAGGCGGTACACCTCCAGCACAATACACTGCTGGAGACCCTAACATGTGTTGTAGCACATGAAAATAAATAGCTGTGACTTTTTACTCATCTTTTATAACACATATTGTAAAAAGGTATAACTAAAAGAATTGTGAAGGCAACATAGCACTTATCTTGACTTATCTCAGAGCTTTTTGGCTCTGTCTTGTTTCCCTTTATCGGACCAATGGCTAAGAAGTTGGGAACTGGCAACAAGCAGGCAGATGCATCTGATTCACACATCAAGGGCAATCAGTGCAGCCTCTCCCCAACTTCCAAGTGTCACTCAGGGAAAAGACACGAGGACGAGTTAAGCCAGGCAGGGGGGGGGGGGAGTGTGAGGTGGAGAATCCTGAATCGGAAGACGGATGTGACTTGATTACTGGTTAACTACCCTGCTGGTGCACCTCTCCGATCTGGATGAGAAACCCGCTGGCGGCAGGATTATCAATTTGGAGTATAGGCAAGACTCTATTTGAATGTATTGTTTCATTCCAGGCAGGCTGACAGTTACAGGGCCCTTGTCTATGACTGAGCTCAGGAGTTGCCTTTCTGGCTCTTACTTGCCTCAGTGATTTGCCACCTCACCAACTCTTTAATAAAATCTCCTTTCAAGCTTTTCATTAAATTTATTAGCGTTTTGTTGGTTTATTGCAGCAACCTGCACCTGCCACAAACTGTTCTCTCACAAACCAGCTGGCCACAGTTAGGACTGACGTGATGAAATGCAAAGCAAAGTCAAACATGCGGAGAGAAGAAAGTCTTTTCCCACTACGGTTAACTTAAGAAGATAGCTGAAAAGAATGAAATGACTGCAAGAGGAGATTTGCTCAGATCAGCTTGAAATTCACAAATTCACACACTGAAACTAAATGTCAGAGGTCCACTTCATGAACCATGACGCTTAGTCCATCATGTCAAAACCTTATCTATTTTGTCATGCAGCTGGTCCAACTAGAATATCTAGTATTTTTTCAAAGTTTACTGAGTACGATCATAGAGAACTCTTCTTAAAGAGTATGTATTTTAAACAACAAGGCATTTGGTACAGTCATGACTGGCATAGATAAATACAAATGTCTGGAGAGAGGACACTAACACCAAGTCCATAGATTTGCTCTATGTTGTGATTATTGACTATTAAGTTTGATGATTTCAAGTGTTGTTCATTTTTTAACTTTGAAGGACGTGTCGGTGTCATACAGCCATTTAGACATAACCTAATTTCATGCAATTTTAAAAACACACCTAAAGTATACACTGTCGTCCCAGGGAGAACGACAGCACCAGTTGCTTCAGCCATAGCTCCTAAACAACATACGGTTATGTTAAGGGATAAAGACCTCTAGCTCTAATTAGGGATGTCACAATACCAGAAATTTAGTGGTCAAAATTCTACGATTCTCGATACCCAATTTGATACCATGGTAAAAAACAAAAACAGAACAATAAATCCCATATACTTCAACATACACTCCTTTATTACTGTCTGCGTACTGTTTTTGTTGCAATTGCATTCCTTCCCTTTATCCCTGATGAACTTTCTCGGCAAAAACTGCATTTTACAAGTTTACATTTTAACACATCATGCTAACGTTATAATTTACCTTCGCCCAATACTCATTTTACTGAATAGAGTTTGAAAACACCATAATTTAAGTCAATATAACCTCCGTACGTTAGCTGTTAGCTTCGTTATTTAGCCAAGCAGGACTGTGCTGCCCACCAGCTGCTAACAGCTAACAGCTAACGTCACTAGCTGTCCTCCTGCCAATTTCAACATGGATTTGTTGTTCACAATGTAACATTATCAGGGAAATTTCCCATCGTCCTCGGGACAACAGGGCGCTGTTAGTCTGTTGCCCTGATCCCTGGTATCTAAAGTCCCATAGAAAAAACAAGTATTGTCATGTTTTTCAGAATTTTGGCATCAACTTGGTACCAAAGTATCGGTTCTCGTGACATCACTAGTAGCAATTATGACAGCAGCAAAGGAGGAAGTCCGGTGACGTTATTATAGAGTGTAGAAATCTGCGTAAGAAGTAGATGGGGGTGCATCAAACCAAAAACGTGACCATGTGTTTATTACTGTAACCATGACAACGCAGGCCCCTTACCTTGGCAAAGTACTTATTTTAACCCAAATCAAGATGTTTCCCTAAATGTAACCATATAACCACATAACTGTTGATTTTGTTTGCCCTCAACTTAACCAAACCTTAATCATAGTGTTAAAACTGATTTATTATTTGACAGTGATTTATAACGGTATAGAAAGCACAGACAAATGACACAATTTGTTGTTTGATTTGGAGGACTTGTTGTAAGGTATACCAAAGCTAACCTTGCCTTTTAATTTCAATTTGCTGATTATTTTAAAGCTTTAAACATTATATTTAAAATAAGATGACACTATTACTGGTTTGTGCCAATTTACTGCGGGAAATCCAATTTTGCAATCAAACATCTTTTTCTTTCTTTATTTTTTTGTCATTGGCAGTATGATACAGCTTTTGGAAATAATGTTGTACTGTTTCTTCTGTGGCTCCGGAGCAGCTTTGACATTGTCCAAAATAATTCCCTCATTCACGCATTGACTATTCCCTATATAATAGAAAACACTCAACAAAAGATGCTTTCAAGTTACATTATGGGACCATAATGTAGACTAAAAGTCAAGATAGCTCTACTGCCTCGATTTTGACCATAAATCTGTCGCAGGAGTAGTCTGTTCTTTAGTGATATTTCAGGGAAAATGTATAAATATCTATAGCTCCTAGTTCTACCAAACATATTTTGCTTTACTGAGCTGGGAAATAGCCATGGTTTTAAACACCTACATGTATACCATCCTGGGTGGGTTTTGTGCTTACTATTATTAAAAGAACACTTACGTTAGAATAACATATTATAACCTTGTGACTTTCCCAAAAGCCTAGCCACCGTACTGTACTACTGCAAGTTGTGCATTTTCATTCCTGCACTCTTACAATTTGTGTTAAATGTGCGTTTTTTAAGCTCAGGAAAGCATCACTGTCTCTGGTGGATATTTGTTTGGGTATGTTGTCTCTGATGCTGTTGCTGGTTTTCCAAAAATCATCCTCAGGCAAAGAAACCAACCTACACACAAGTTGAAGGACTGTGATTTTCTACACACTTACAAGCTGCAAGCAGCTTTCTTGTCTGACCTCCACAGCAGATTTGACATTGCTTTAGCAGGTAATTGAGCGTTCTGAGTTTACAGGCATTTCACAGAGGACCCTCATTTATTGATTTCTTATAATCCATCAAATCTTTGGATTTAAATCAATGCTCATTAACATAAAACTGAATTTTTGAGATACCCTGGATTAGGTGACACATTCTACTTTCATATCATGCCAGTTTTAAGATACGAGTATGAGCAGTTTATAACATTAAAATAGATAATACTAGATTGGGATTTGCACAGATTGCAATTTGCATTCTAATGCATGTGTTATATTACCAATGATTCAAGATATAGTGAATGTTAACAAGTGTCAGGAAGCAATCAAGACAAGACAACCACTAAAACTGCTGCAGGATCAGTGCATTAAACACAATCTGGGTCGTATTGGGACTGAAATTCAGCCTGGGACTTTGAGATGGAGGGGCCTTTTATGCCTTTTTGGCAGTCATTTTAACACTAATACAGTTTTATGTTATAAAGAGAATCTGATGATGCTGAAGACACTTTAAGATGTCTTGCTGACACCTGCCTCCTCAGTTTGTATAATCACGTCACCACTACAGGGAATCAAAACAAGACCAGGCCAGGCAAGCCTAGGTGGGCTGGAACACTAGTCACAATTCGTCACATTCACGATGAACATTGAACATGACTGAGCCAATCAGATTCCAACAAAAACAAGGATCAATCCAAATTGGGAGGGGCCGCTCATATCATTTCTCGCATAAAATGTTCTCAGAAAATCATTTCGCTGAACTATTTTCGTGATATAAGAAAGTTTCCAAACGAGCCGCCATTTTGGTTCTGGTTTGAAAGCTGGGAGCAGCAGCTCATGAGGGAAAGCTTTCGTCCAATCAGGTGCCTAGTGTCTTGTGTCTAGTGGCAGCCCATCAAGCGGCCAATGCGAGGCGATCCCTCGCAATAAAAAACGCCCCTGTGGACATGTACCATTAGATTGGCCCAGTCTGACGGGCAGCGTTCCACTCTGTGCTGTCTGCAGCTGTGAGGGCCAGACTGGCCCATGCCACGGCCGAGGACCATACAGTAACTACTGAGATCAGAAATTGAAACAGAATATATCGCCGGCCGGTTCGGCCTGAAATCAATTGGCCATTTGGGAGTTTTCCAAAACTTCCCGATGGCCAGTCCGTCCCTGAATACAGTACAAAATGATAACAGATTGGGAGGTTGATCACAGATTTGCCTGCTAGAAATAATCAACATCTCAATAGAGTGCTCCAGGGATGACATATTTTTGTAGGTTAACCAGAAAGTTAATATTGCCCTGGGTTCCCTCGACAAAAAGCCAATGGGACTTTTCCATTGGATTTTGGATTATAGCAGAAAACAAGCTCTGTGGAAAATAAACATTTATGGTACTGACACGTTTTATTCAGCAAGATAATCTCCACAAATGAACACCACTTTTATGAACGTTAGCCTTTAAATTAACTACACCATGGTTGCGCGAGTATACGCAACGAGGACGTAAAGGCGGACAAGTTGGCGTAATGACGTTTAGTAGTCAAGACACATAAAAGCTTCAAAATCTCTTAAGCTTGTGTTAACTACAGACCTTATTTCAGGTATTTAACTAAAAACCCATTCAAAAACCCATTGGGTTTGACTTCGAGATGAGGGAAACGGAAGTGCTAAAATGCTAACTCATTTCCTGGTTTTAGGACTCATTCCTGTAGCACTCTATTGGAGTCTGTCTAAGTAATCGTAAATAGCATTTTCCCACTGATCACTGAAAGAGGATGAGAGAGAAACCTCATCTAGCAACTGTTTTTTCTACTAGGACAAATATACATTAGAATATATAAGTTGCCTATAATGGCTCTCAGCTTCCAGGCTGAACCATCTCTCGTATATGATAATTATGTTATAAAATATGTCATAGGATCAAGCGGATTTCAGGTGATGGATGGATGATGACAGGGTTCCTGAACATTTGAAGCGAGTCTTCAATGCACAGCTGTGTGCTTGCGGAAGCACCACGCTGACACCTGTTAACACCAAAGGGTTGCATATCAAAGTGTTTTTTGTAAATAAGAGACACTTCCGTTTCATTAATGCATTGACTGAGTCACTGCAGTCACAGAAGCTGTTATTACCAGCACAGCACTCATGTCCTCAACCTCTAAAGTAATGCGGGAGAGTGCAGCGTTATTCAAACCTGTTAGCCAGAAATAAAACAAGGTAGTAAATCAAACATTATCATGGAAAAAAAAAAAATGAAATTAGTTTGTCCAATTTGTGTGACTTTCATGTAATGTAATTCGTATTGAAGGAACACCATGTTCACAACACGATCTGTGGCTCCTTCAAAATGTGTGTGACTATTATACTGGCTTGTGGTGATTACACGCAGTGTTTCTCTTTAACAGGGCTCTGGGGAGTCTGCACAGATTTAAACAGTGCATGCAAAAAGTCGTCACAACCACACGGTCTCATTAATGTGCTGACCAGGACGAGATGAGCGTGATGACAGACGGCAGCACGCCGATAGCGGTGCTCGGGTCAGACGGACAACCTTGATTTCAGCACGTAAACAACAGCCACGGATCACCTCTACCTTCAGCAAATGCAATTTTCTAAGGACCAGACACATCAGTCATGAAGGGGGGAAAACAGGTTGATGCAAACACACAAACATACCAAATCTGCCTTTATAATCAAAGCCACGTTCGGCGAAATGCCATCTAAACTGACAGTAGAATAAGGCACTTAATGCGTTGATATATTACACGGACGAGGCGAAGATTCTCCACTTAATCTGCACGGATTTCATATCAAATTTATAATTACGCTCATTAGCATTTTAAGTATAAAATTCAACCCTAATCTGCGGGTCATTTACATCGTTTTTCATGAACTATGCCACATTATGCTACATTGAAACCGAAATTATCTATCATAGCTACAAATACCAGCAATCTGAAAAGAAGACTGAAGGTTAATAGAGGTCTTAACCCTCAGCTGAAAAGAAAGATTGTGGCCATCTGTGGCCTTGCTCAAGAGTGACAGGAAAACCATTGAAAATATGATTTTATTCTAGCCCTGCTTAGATAATTATCCAGTCATCTAATACGTTCCTTCATCAGACACAGTGCCATCATTGCCTTTCTCTGATAGCCACCAGCAGCGAGAGCTGGGTGCTAATTGCTGAATACTGGAACAGAAAAAGGGCTATTTACAATAACACGAGCGTGAAAGAGAATCAGGCTTTTCTAAATGTATTATTTTATGAGCAGACAGAGCAGGAATAAGAGGAACATACCAATGGATGATCATCCTCTAACAGTCTGGTTTAAAAATTAAAAAAAAATAAAAACATTTTAGGACAAGCTTCAAACAGCATATCATAGAGCTACTTAATTTTTTCCCCCAAAAAAATGTAATATAGTGAATTAAATGGACCCAAATATCCTCACTAAATAAATACAGGCCGTTCGTTCGAAGAGTAAATAAAATGTTAAGGTTTTTGTGAATCTTCTCTTCCTATTGTAGGTTCAAATAATTTCCAATTTGTCTCTGGAGAAGACCAACATTTAATGAAACACTACTGAAAGGCACCTGTGTGTGTGGATCTGCCTTTTTTCAGTCAGAAACGGTAATGAAGTCTACTTTGAAACACAAATCCAAATGGTTGCTTTCAGGCAGACCCTTTCAGGTGAAAAGCACAAAGCACATTTCTCCCTGCCTTTGTACTGGCATATACTCAGCTCCTATTTATCGTGCTATTTCAGTGAAACAGTCAATCAAACGGTTTGCGGCGATGCTCCCTGGTACCTGGCCTCTCAAGCTTTGCCATCTGTTAACACGCCTAATGTGCTGGATTCTCTTCCAGCTTGACCCTGTCTCAGAAGGCATTTCTGCATTGAAAAAGCATCCATCTCTTTGTGTTGTACTCTGCTGGCTCAGTATCTTTTTCACTTGAGCGAAGCTGCAATGGAAGTTTTCTCAAATTGCTTGTCTGTAGAATAAACTACTACTTGATTATTTTTGTTGGGGGGAAGCCACTTTGCCCCGAGGCATGGGACGATTTCAAATGGGTTCATCATTCATTTCTCAAATCCCCTGTAATAGCCCCACTTGTCCATGAATATTAATACCATTAAAAAAAAAAAATGTCATATCTCTCAGCTAAATGCTGATGAAAATGCAATTTCGGTGTCCATTTGCATAACAGTGAGGTAAGATATGGGCATCATGTGCTGTCTTTAACTGGGCATGAAACCGGATTATACAGATTTATTTCTAAATGGAAAGATTATGGTCACACTTATTTGCTGGATTAGATTTAACAGTATAAACCCACACATCGTATATGATTATACTTTAAGTGTTCACTTGCTGTCATACTGTATACTATACTCTATATTAACTTCCTGCTTTCAGAATTTTACTACCACGGATGGCTTGGCTGTATATTGTATTGTACACTAAAGATATGTGTTTTTTCTTGTCAACAAAAGTAAATGCATTGTTTAAAACACATGTCAGGTGCCTTTCCTCATAAAATATTTGCAGAACAGATCTTTTCAATGTATTTGAAACCTGCATCCATGTTTGCGAGCTGTCAGTCTTCTTTCCCCTAGGTGGATAAGCATGGATGTGTATCGCGTTGCCTGGATGCACACGCATGGCATACAAACTAAGCTTGTTTTCAGCCGCGCAAGCCAGCCGTGTTCGGGAGAAAACACCCACTGTACACTATACCTGCTCTGCACCAAACAGCACACAGACACAGAGCTGGTGAACATAGTGGAGCATTACTGCACGTGGCTAAAGAGACAGATATTTCCTTCAGGAGTTGGTAGAGACCACAGTAGAGAACAAAAACAGAGCTAAAAGAGAGTGAATATTCTTCCACTTGCCCCCCGTGACTATACTGGGTGTATACGTATGCAACGGTTTGCTGGCGAGGTCGTCATATATACTTAAAAGGTGACAATGTGTAAATTCTGTTCACATCTGCTGCCCCTAAGTGTCCACAAAAAAGGTTTGCGGGTTTAAGTAAAAGTAAAAATGTCTATTCTAAAGAATCATTTATGTGTTAATGTACAGGTTGGTCTCATACACCGTTCGTAGCTACACCTACAAAACCAACTGCACTGTAATTGTATATCCCACAAAAATGTATTTGTATGTAATCCAAGTAATTGTGAGCCAGGACGTATAAAGAGTGACAAACGAAACCTAGCGAGGAGGTCGGAGACGATGGGTGGGTCCAAAAACACCAGACAGTTGATTCATTTGTTATGTAACTTCTGTACTAAAGTAACGCCACTTCCGAAGTTATTTTAACCCAAACCGCGATCTTTTCCTAAACCTAACTAAGTAGTTTTGTTGCCTAAACCTAAGGAAGTTGTTTCCTGTGAAGATGGACGTTTTATTTTGAAAAAACTGTATGCATGTAACGAGCGGAAATCAATACATGTTGCTGGACATACGTAGAAGAACACTCGAAAAATGAGTAATAACTTTTTGTAAGATATCATACGAACCGTATACGGATATGTTGCAATGCAGTATTTCATTTTGCCAAGTCAAACTACTTTATATATTGCTAGCAATTGATCATCATCCTTCATCATTTTGAATCCCACAAAATATATACAGATATAATTTAAATATTTAAATATTTCCATTTGAAATGTAGCATTGTAAAATGAATGAAGCATATATGATGCAGCAAACAAGTACTATTAAAGAGTAAACTTGAGTACTTTGACGCTGCCAACCTCTGCTCACATCAGCAGGTTGATGTTTTATGGTTTATTAGGCTTTTATGATAGAAAGATGGGTTTTTAGAAACAATTAAAGTTAACAATGTTCCAGAGTTAAAAGCTCCAAACTGACCTAAAGGCATAGCAACTTTGATGATCCCATGATGACAAATTCATCAAAGGACTACAAAGTAATAACATTCATAACCGTCTTGCGATGGGATCACAGCAGCAGCAATGGCAAATCGGGCCTGGGGCGTAAAGTGGGGGGGTGCAATGGCCCCTTCTGTCCCCAGACAAACAGATAGACAGACATATATATAAACACCTGGCAAAGTACACAAAACCTCCTCTGTGGTAGTGCCCGCTAGGGCCGCACAATTAATCGAATATTAATCGCGATCACGATTTTGGCATCCCACAATTAAATGAACATGATCGACTGCGATATTGACGGTTTAAAATGCTCCGCTCATAGAAAACTCTGCTGCATAAATCAAGTGCTTCCTAAACTAACAGCTAGAGATGCAGTGTCAATCAGCTGCCGATCGGAGCCGGCAGGTTTTCAGCAGTGTCATATGCTCATGTCTGTTTTTTTTGCCGGTCAGACACACATGTGCAGCCGCCACATGAAGGTTTTACATCCGCACACAGCGGCACAGTCAATAACGTCACACACACACACACACAACATGATGTCGGTGAAGTTCTTCAGAGTGAGTGAAGAAGACCTAAAGTCTAAGTCCTAAATAGGCAGTGGAAGAACAACCTTTAAACAACCTTGGAACAACTAACTTAATCAGACACGTATTATATTGTAATTCATTTCCATGATGCTGCTCAGAGTAATCACAGCGACTGGCTTGTCTGCCGCCAGCACGGAGCTACGTGCTATGGTTTTCATGGTGCGTTCAAGCTCTACTCAGTAAAATGAGTATTGGGCGATTGGTAGATCATAACCCTACTATGATGCGTTCAAATGTAATCTAGTAAAATGTATTATTCTGGTGAGAAACTTGAATAAATAGAGTTGTATAAAGGAGATGTTTTCACAGCAATATAAAATAGATGTTAGAGGGGGAATTATAACCTGATTAACTCCCTAACACTAGCTCTAAGCAGCTTATAATTAATAATTAGAACTACTAATTCCAAGATTTTTTTTATCAATAAAAATACAATAATTTATTTCCTAATCATTTGAATTGTGTTTTTATATGAATAACCACTACAGTATAGAAGACAATAACAAAGTAAACATTTAGAATATTTGACATTTGTAAAGTAGCACAACATGGAAGGGAAAGCAGCGCTGTGTTTATTTAAATGTGAAATGTAAAAATATTTTGTCTCTAAAATCTATGAATAATCGTGACAAATGATCGTGATCTTGATATTGATCAAAATAATCGTGATTAGCATTTTGGCCATAATCGTGCAGCCCTAGTGCCGGCTAGGTGCCTTCAGGACCGCACTTTGCTATGATGACACTAGGTCTGACACCTTATAGTGAGTTGGTCGATATGCTCTTGTCCGACCAATCGCTGGTGTTACTTTTATAAAGGGAATGGTGCTTATTAATCCATTAATTTTTGGGGTCGGGAGGGGCATGTGTGTGCGAGAGAGAGAGAGAGAGAGAGAGAGAGAGAGAGAGAGAGAGAGAGAGAGAGAGAGAGAATTCATGTCTTCAATGAAGGGTCACTTGTTTTGCTATTCCACAATAAAGAACAGTGTTTGGAACAACTTGTGTGTTTATTTAGCCTAGATCTGCCCACTACTGTGGGCGGGGGAGAAAGAGAGCGCTCTGAACAGCTGTAGCTGCTCCCAGCATGCAGCAGGAGCACCTCGGAGAGCGCCTCAGTCTCAATCCTGACAATCGTGCTACTATAATGCATTAAGTTTGGCGGTTTGCGTGTCGTGTCATATCGGGTCATTACCAGCCACACGCTGTCGCGGCTGGTGATGAATTATGCATTTGTAATTATCTGCATAAACATGGCACTTAGAAGTTGTGCACAAACTCTGAAGGGGCATGGGGTGAAGTTAGGTTAAGTCTTAACCTATTAACCGTTAAGAGGTCCCTCCTTGACCGCCTCTGCAGATCAGTATCCCAAAGTGCCGGCCATGTACATGCAATAAAATCTTGGATTTAAATCCTGTCTAGGACCTTTGCTGCATGTCACGCCCCTCTGTCCCCCATCGTTTTGTCTCCTTTCACTGTGAACTGTATAAAAGAGCAGAAATGCCATAAAAACGGTCTTTAAAAGGGTACTTATCAAGAAATGCTCGAGGGGTCTGAGGTCATGAATTTCCCCCACGACACTTTTTCTGGTGAGTGACAGCATTTAGATGTCCTTTAAAATGGGAAGTTGTATGTCTATTTAATTACTTTTTAACAAAAATGTTGAGGTATTAAATGAAATGAAACATTAAACTACATTTTTAAACAAAAAATAGGGCCCTACCGCAGCATCTCCTTTGATTCCTTCATCGTGTTCAATCAACTACGACATTCGATATAGGTGAAGAGGTGTCGGCTCGAGCTTAATTTCTCCTAATAGTTGAATCGGCACACACTGGATGAAAAAGGAAAGCTAGTGTCCTTTCACTTAATGGAGGGGATGAAAACATTCCTGTGCCCTTTAAATGCTCGCCCCTTACTAATGTAAGCTCTTGAAGGAAGGTGCGCTGAGTTTGAATAGCCCGTATAGTGGCACTGCTTAAAGGCTCCTCACACTTATTGTGTGGATCTTTTCAACTTATAGCTCTTCAAGCAATCAATGTCAGCGATGCCCCATTGCCCCCTCATAGAAAGGTCTCAATACTCAATCTGAAACGGGCACGGAGGACTGACCTGAGGATGTGGAGCTTTAGAAATTATCAGGGAGGTTGTGGAGGCTACGTAAAATGTCACCAACATTTCTCCTCAGGTTAACAAACAATATTAAAGAAGACCAAACAAAAAGCAAAATGGCATTTACTGAAAAATACTGAATCATAACAACAAGGAATGTACCAGAAATGTACAGGTTAAAAGGTTCTCAAAGCTGAATTACAAAACAAGTCAAGGTTGGGGCAACTCATGAATGCTTTCTTACTTTGCTAATTCTTTCTTAAAGTCTGGTTAAAAGTTTAGACCACGTTAGAAGTAGAGGAGACAAAGTCCAAACTATCCAGATTTACCTACTCCCTCACAATTTTTGCAGTCGTATGGCATGTTCAGAAATATACTGTTGAGAGCATAATAACTTGCTTTATAATTTACTAATGCCAATAAATTCTACGATATGGTTTACCTAATATAACACTGAGTGCTAATCTTTTACATTCTGTATTTCACACATTTCTCATTGAGTTTACCCCATTTGATTGTAACCTCATGATCATCATCCTGTTGCACATTTACCTCACATTACCACACATCTCCACAGCATTGTGTCAGCACTTTAGAAAGGTCTGGCTCCACAGATCATCATTCTGGTATAGGGGGAAAAAATGCTCTAGCTTTTTTGTATTTCTTTAAAATAGGGCTGTCGAAGTTAACGCGATAATGCGTTGACGCAAATTGGTTTTAACACATTTAAGGGACCGTTTGTAACTTTCAGAAATGCTTGTTAACAGCGACACCTGAGGCCGTTAAGTCAACGAAAGTCAGCGTCGGGCTCGCGCTTGCTCGATCTGAGTAGACATGAACGAGCATCGCTCAAAACAGTGAGGCGACACACGTCAGTTAAAAGCACGTGTAAGAAGTTACAAACAGTCCCTTTAACCCATTAAGGCAACTTGCGATTTTTAGGTTGTAGCGGGCTCAGTTTTAAAGCTTGTGTGAAGACATCGTATGAAACTAGAAAACCTAAGGAGTCCATTTGTACCAACTATGTCATACTATCATGTCGGGAAGAAAGTTAAATATCGCTCCAAACTTACAGTAAATTTTGGAGAGGAAAAACTGTCATGGCCATTTTCAAAGGGGTCCCTTGACCTCTGACCTCAAGATATGTGAATGTAAATGGGTTCTATGGGTACCCACGAGTCTCCCCTTTACAGACTTGCCCACTTTATGATAATCACATGCAGTTTTGGGCAAATCATAGTCAAGTCAGCACACTGACACACTGACAACTGTTGTTGCCTGTTGGGCTACAGTTTGCCATGTTATAATTTGAGATTTTGTTTATGTTAAATGCAATACCTGTGAGGGTTTCTGGGAAATATCTGCCATTATTTTGTGTTGTTCAATAATAAATCAATACAAACATTTGCATAAAGCAAGCATATTTGCCCACTCCCATGTTGATAAGAGTATTAAATAGTTGACAAATCTCCCTTTAAGGTACATTTTGAACAGTTAAAAAATGTGTGATTAATTTGCGATTAATCACGATTAACTATGGACAATCATGCGATTAATCACCATTAAACATTTTAATCAATCGACAGCCCTAGTTTAAACCAATCACAATCGTCTTGGAAGCACTAAGCTCAGGACGCAGCGACAGTGCTCTTGCAAAATAGCTAGCGAAAATGGCAGAAGAGGAGGAGAACGCCGTGTGAAATAAACAACTTCTCAAGTAAAAATCTCAAGTACTGCATTAATATGCCTCTTAAAGTTGTCCATTCACTTTATGGTATCTATAGTTCGTAAAGTCATATAGCTCCGGGTATCCAGCAAAAGTCACCACTATGACAAAAAAACACTAATGACATTGGGCACTTTTCCGTTTTTAGTTGAATTTTCGAATGTTCATGGCACTCCTGCAAAAAACGACAGGCGTTCAGCAACGCAAAAGCAGGGCACAAATCGCTTCACTCTCATTGAAAACAATTACAAAAAGCCGCCACAGGCTGTTAAAACGTGCTCTGTCTGATCGGGGCCTTGTACCCACAGTCTACATCCGGTGAGTCAGACTAAGCACACATTAACCAGCACACAGAAAGAAAGCTAAAACCACTCGAGCAAATTGCCAGCAAAGATCTTCCAAATATTAGTCTCCAGTCTGTAAAAACACAGTCAACCAAAAGTAACACCAAGTGTGAACAAGTCAAGCCTGTCTCAACACTCAGTGCTGTCACTAAGCTTATCCATCCTCTTCAGTGACATTAATTAACTGAGCATGGACTGGCAGGAGCTAATCCTTTGCACTTGAGTGTGAACAAGTTCAGAGAAGAAATTGAGAGGCACATGAGCACTGTGTGATAAAAAAGGGGGTCGTAGTGCATCTAACAAACAGCAGATGATGTCTAATAAACCGAGTCACAGCACTTGTTTTCATGGCGAATCCCAAGAGATGTTTTTCTTACTTGTAAGGAAGCAATGTGACAAGAGAACATCTATTTTGACATTGAAGCAACTGTTGAACACGTTATGAAAGCTGATGTAAGGCCAGCACAACCGTTTCTGATTTCAGTTCAGTTTAACATTCCTGAATGGTTGCATTAAATTTGATTTGATTCATGTTATCCTTGAACTCCACATTCCACAGGAGGCAGACACTGAAAGGACGAGTTGGTTTTGTTCATTTTAAATGGTCAAATCTTGTATCTTGAATGTACCATTGTGAGACATTTCTTTAGAAGTCTTGCTAACCTAAATGAAATCATCAGGGAGTCTTAACTTTTAACATTTTTAAGGTTTTACTTTGAAGGTTTTCAGCCACTGCCATTATTAAAGTCTGGGTAAAATAAATGTGTTCTGAGTTTGTCACACCACAGAAAAATGTGCTATTAGCCACCCAGCCAAATATGAATGAAGGCTTTGAAACCAGGCCCAATTACATGAGTCATGAGTACACATTTTAGCCTTTCGGTGTGTCATTTGCACAGCGCTTTTCTTGTGTCATTTGTACGCTACACAAACGTCCGCAGTACTAACTTAGGGTTCCGGCAAGAAAACCACTGAGGTATGGTAAGGAAAAACATCATAGTTGGGCTTAAAATTAGTACGTAAACTAAGTAAAACAATTACGGAAACAATGTAAAACAACTACGGAAAACAGGTCCATTAAAGACATTTGACAATTATCACGTGACAAACGCTACGTGACAATCATCACTAACATAACTTACAAAACAAAACACCGGTCAACAACGGTCTCGAACACAGGTCTCCTGGTGTTTGTTGGAACACCCACCAACCATAAGTGGTCTTTCTTGCTTCTTATACTATATCACTCTTACTGTAGCATTTATATGTGGGTGCACTAACATTGCAGTCAATGCAGGATACATGGCGAACAAATGACATGCAGGAATTAAGAAAGAAGTACATTAACGTGGCATTTATACGCCCCTTCGTGCGAACGGGCTGATATACCACACTTCTTGTTGGCCATCTCACTGTTGATTGTCACTGCATGGAGGCCAGCAATAATCATGTTGATCCTAAATATAATAACCAAAACATTTTTTTTTTATTTATAGCCAAAATATTCACCATTACTTATTAAAACAACAAAAATAAACATATTTATGGTTGCCTTAGTAAAACGTAGTTTGTTTCATAATGAAAATCCCCTCTCTTGGAAATGGTATGTTTTTGTTTGTTTTTTTCTTTGGGAATGCAACCATTGCGAAAAAAAATCGCAGGCGGATGGCCACATGACCTGAGAAATTCACTGATCCAAACTAACTGTAACCTCATTTGTAAAACAGATTTGGGGAGGGCCCATTCACTGGACCTTTTCAGGGACCAAGCTATATCTGTGGACGGGCCTGGAAACATGTATAATGTGTTTAGAAACAGATCTCTGATTCTACTTTACCCAGACTTTAAAGGGTCAGTTCAACCACAAACACATACAGTATATTTACTGTCCCAAATACCATTTTTGGACTTTGTAGCTTCGGTGAGAAATATTCAAAGGTATTTGAATTATTAATAATTAATGTTGAATACGAAAAATTAATAATGTCATTGGATTATTCCTTATTTTCATGGGCTACTTTGGGGTTTATACTTTATCATTACATACGTATATAAAACAAAAAACAAAAAAAGCATTGGAATACTGATTTGGAGGTCAATTACCAACGGTCAAAGCTTCGAAGCATTAGGGTCAACCTTACTTACCCCTCTTATATATAACCATGCAGATAATTGTATGTCAACAGTTTTAATTGGGACTATTTCTCCAGTAGAAAATAGTCTAGTAGGAGTTGTTGAACCTCAAGCTATGACCTCATTTTAACATAAAACGCACCAATGTAGTTCATTAAATGCCATGTGTAAGACACGACATCAGAAACAATGAGCACATACAGTATACTGGTTGAGTGATACAGAACCACTGTGAATAATTGACAATGGCTTTTATCACCATGGCATTGATTTAAACTGTCACCTTACTTTGGAGACCCGTACAATGTGCTTCTACAGTGAATAGTAATAAATGTGACGTATGCTTGATGAGCCCCATTTTTCCTCCCAAATTGGACAAATGGAGGAAGAATTGCACGCTGGGCACGGGAGACAATTTCATCACAGACAAGTCTTTAATGATGTCTCATCTGCATTTTTCAATTTGAGCGGGGCCAAAAATAGATCACTGGCCAGGCTTTGTTGAAATGAGTCCCGTTAAATGGATAGCAGTGAGACAATCACTCATCTAAGCCCTACGTGTCCATTTTACCAATGTCTCATTTATATGTTTATCAAAAACCCATAGTTATAATTAAATGATAATTTCCTGTTGAACAAAGTAAATACTATCGGAGGGGATTCGTTAATTCATTTTATTCTGACTTATCTTTTCACGGAAACAGATTAAGGTGTTTTGTTTGGGTTTGGGTTTTGTTTTGACAGCAGGTAATAATGACATCATAACACCGATAACTACAACAGCAATAATCCTAATAAAGAATATAAATAATAATGATAGAGCTGAAAGAATTAATCAATTAGCTGATCTACAAAAAATAAAGAGATGAGTAATTTTTTAAATAATTTATCAGGGAAATTACAGGTTCTTAAATATAAGGAGGTTTCTAAGTTTTATATCATGATAAATTGAATATTTGGGGGTTTGGAGTGTTGGTTAGACAACACAAGTGATTTGATGTAATTTTGGGCTCTTGAAAGTTGTCATGGGCATTTTTTTTTTACTATTTTGTTACATTTTATAGACTAAACTAGAAAGTTGCTCTCAAGTGCAGATCTCTTCCAGGTGTGTCTGCAACGACCGCTGCTGTAATGTTTGATCGAATGAATAAAACCCACAATCAGGGTCGGACAGGGAACATAATTAAAGCCCTATAACATCAGCGCAGGCCAATCTCCACACATCCACAGCAGACCGAGTAAACTGGACCGGTATTTTTTTCTGTTTCCTGTTTAATACCAGTAACATATCTTTTAGTTTTATCTACACACAAAAACTGCTTCTCCTCCTGCTCCTTCTCAGCTCCGTCTTTTCTCATTATCTTGTTAGTTTTTCTCCACGCTCGGCCACACGCACTCCACACACTGAATGACCTTTGTATTGATGCGTACATGCATGCGTGACCAATCAGTGATGACAGGCAGAGATTTACCAACAGGCAGGGGGGTTGACGGTCTACAGTTCTGAGTGACTGTATCTGCCTCGTGTCGTTTTCGCTTTGATTTACCCATTAGCCTTCATTTAGCATTTTTAACACTGGCCTGACATTCTTGGCCAATCAGCCATGGGGAATTCGCCCGATGCTTCCTATGGCCAGATGTTTGCACCTGCTCTGTGCAGGGCAGGCGCATTTCTCAGCTCCGTCTCACGGACGTAACCGTGACTTGAAGTGTTTATTTATGCTTCAAGTCTATTTTTCCGACGATACGCGTGTCAACGTGAGGTTGATGCCCAAAAAAGGCCCCTACAGTGTCTAACTTGCTGCCTAAGAGCCGGTGGCCTGTTAAGAGTAGTGAGTGAGGAGTCAGCTGTCAAACAATGGCAGTACCAAACAGGTCATAAAAGGCGTTTTGAGAACTTGACATCACTGCAACCATGAGAGGTCCTTGAGCATGCAGCCATAAATGAAAACCCAAAATATTATGCAGTGTGCTGCAGCAGGATGCAAGATTAGCCATGGACTGACACAGAGATGCACACACACCGCCAATGTCATTATCTCCTGGCGTAGATAATAATAATTAATCAATTAATAAAAAAAAATGACAGATTAATCAGTGATGAAAACAATTATAAATTGCAGCCCTGACACATTATTAACATACATACATTATTAATGTGATGTTCACTCTAAACTCTTTTGCACTCTCTAGTCATTATGTAGAATCATGTTACTAAAACTAAACTAAAGTCATCATAATTTTAATTGCAAATATTATATTAAAACAGTCACATTATACAAATGAATGCTAACTAAAATTCCAAAAAATACAATTCAAGGACTCTGCCTGTTGCTGGCAAGTAATCTCTTCTTCTGCTGCTGCTGCATGTTATTTGCATAATACAGCCACGCTATTTGAATATGTCATGTGCAATATTAGGCACTATGTGCACAGATAGTGTTACTCTCCCCAAGGAGCACCATGCCCTGTTAAAAGCTGGGGCAGAGGCTCGGCCTTTCCACTTCAGATATTGGCTGAGCCAGTGACAACACTGAGGCTCTTTTGCCGCTGCTACACAGCCAAGCCCATTAACATTTGGGTAAACTCTACTGGGAGACTGAGGAGCAGAGGATCATAAGCCGATGCCTGTGATGAACTGAGACAGATAATGGCTAAAGCCCACACTACGTTAGGGGTCAGAAGGCCTTGTTTGTCGCTCTGGATTTTGCATTCTTCTCTCAACATGGCTCACGCTGTAAGCTCCTCACAGAGACTCAACTTCCTCACAAAGGCGGCGTAGGGAGTGCTGGCTTAGGCGCAACCCACCCACCTACCCGCCCTCCCTCTCGGCTCTTATGTCTCTTTATGTGAGCGTCAAAGTCAGGAGGATCTCTTATTCTTGGTGCTTTGGGTTCTCAGTTCATTCATGACCTTTAAGATTAAAGATAAGCCACAAAGAGTTAGCTTCAGTTCACCGGTCCTTTTTCCTTTTTTTTTTCGCAGGTTGGTCTCTGATTAAAGATTTAGAATAGCATTTGAAGGAGCTTCAAAGTGGACTGATGTGCAAATTAAACATTATGGGCTGATAAATCAATCCTGAGAAATAGGTGTGAAAAACAAAGGGGGCTGGCTGACGCAGATAGCTGCAATGGGAGGTTAAAAAAATAACAAAAAAGAAAAATAAGAGTGGCATATCCCCTCTGGCAAGACAAAAACACAAATTCACACAAAAAAAAAATCACACCAATTCCAGCAGATCTGTTGAGTAATTAGGCACAAATGTGGCATTTCGATCAGCTTTTCACAATCAACAAAGTTCTCATCAGTGTAACCAGCACCCCTGCCCACCATTTCTTATTCACCTTGTGTTCAAACAAGACTCGGTCCAAACCGAGTATATGTCTGGAGCGTGTACGTCTGTGTCAGTCTGTGAATTTGTGGTAGTCAGTGGTCATTTCTATAATGTTAAATCCAGCAGTACATGTCCACCAGGTCTGGCGAGGCCGTTCAAGCGGTGACGTACCCTCTTGTGGAACGCACCTGATTGGTCCCTGGTTTTCTGCTCGGCGGCATGCTCGTAAACTTTCTGTTATTCCGTCTAAACAATCCACCAAAATCTACTTCTGAAAATGTTTTAAGCGAGAAATAGGCGACGCCACTGCTGAATCTTTCATTTTAGAACTAGATCCGCTAGTTTGACAGCTTGGTCCAAGTTTCATGAGCGCTGGACGGGCTCATTTGCATAAAGGACTGTTCCCCGCCTTTTCATTTTGAAAGAGCTAGAGCCGATGAGGAAGGTCCAACACTCGGCTGACCAATCGTGTAAATTACTCACTCAGTCACTCACTCAGTGACAGACTTTTGTCCTTCTGCCATCCAGCCAAAAAAGTAACCCTGTTGAAATAGTAAAACTCTCCAGCATAGAAATATCAACTTACATTTTATTCCAGAGACTTTAAACACACAGTCAAATGTTTCCCTATGTTTGCAGTCAAAAATGAATCATGTGTGCAAATATTTTGCCAAACCATTCTTCAGCTGCTGCGTTAGAGCTGCACTAAAGGAAATATTTGTTAAATGTCAAGTAGGTTTACTTTATTTTGCAGCATTAATGAGAAATGAAATGAAATTCACTTTAAGCCAAAATGAAGGCAGAGATCGACTTTCAGTTGAGGTGAAACTTGGCTGTCAAAAAAGTGGAGCACTTTGCCACATGCACAACTTCTTTAACATTATGCTTACATTGGGTGTTTGTGATTTATCCCTCCATTAGCCGAGAGTAAGACTTAGAAAATTGTTTTGAGTGATGCAAATTGTAAAGATATCACTTAGCTGATATGGCTGATGTCACTTAAGAGTTTCTTTTATAAAGCTGTGAGTTTCGACTGTGAGTTTTTGATATTTTATTAAGACATAAGGGTTAACATCCATCATAGAAAGTAAAGTGAAGACGCAAACGCAAGGCATCGCTCACACATACAGTTCGGAATGCCGTTATTAATTCCATTCGTTAAGCTTGTCATCTTAATTAATGCCTTCTATCTATTTAACAGTCTGTAAGAGTTGTCAATAAGCGTTTCCCCACTCGCTGTCTCCGCGGTGCCAAGATGGTACACTCATATGCCTACAGGCTTGGTTTGGATACAATGATGCCTCGTCAGCCTGAAAACCACGAGACTGAGATGACGTATTAAATATCATTCAATATCACGGAGCTGAATTATGAAGATATCGCCAATGATAGAAGACAACACTGCTGTCAAAAACACACAGCACTATTAGGAAGAATTGAATTTTTCTGCTCAGTAACTGTGAGCCCTTGAGTAGAACTATCATACACAACATACCATAACTGCTCAAGTACTGCGTATATATGAGCATTAATATCATGTTGTACAAAGCAAACCCTGACAGACGCTCTCTCTAGATTTCTTAAAAGTAGTCATAATCCCCAGAGGGAATCATGCTGGACAGCTACAGTTCTTACTGTAGCGTGCTCCAGGTTGAGAAGGCAGAGAAGAAGAAGGCCTTTTTAACAAATTCTGTACAGACTGAGGGGACGGAGGGAGTGATGAAGCCCTGAGAGCGTAGGCTGCTGCAGCAATGTTTACCTGACATGTACTGTAAGTGGATAAATGAGTGGGCAGCAGTCAAAGCTTGGATTTATAAATGAAGATATACCAGTAGAGATGCACCGATCCGACTTTTTCAGTCCCGATACAGATAGTGATACCTGGACTTTGGGTATCGGCTGATACCGAGTTCCAATCCGATACCAGTGTTTAATTAATAAGCTGTATGCCTCACTGTGTGGAAGTGACTGGGATCATTCTTTTATGTGTAAGACAACATCAGGCTTGACTTAAATATTACTTTCTTAACTTTGTAAAACATAATGTAACAAATAAATACAGAGATATACACTTAGTGAATTGTTATATTTTATTAAAATAATAAATCATACACCAGCAACTTGGTAAAAAATCTTCAAAATTAACAGGAATTACAATTCAGGTGTAAACATTTTTAATGCAGCAAGAAATTGGTCAAAACTTCCGATATCCGATCCAATATCGGTATCGGTGCAACCCTAAATACTAGTGCAAAGTTATGCGCATATAATGATGACCAGTTGACTAGGCATGGGACGATATGAAAATTTGATGTCATAATTAGCCTGACTAAAATAATTGTGATTCATGACATTATCCCAATAATCATCGATGGGATAATGAACAGCAAGCTGGTCATTGTTGTGAAATAAATCCCAACAGGGCGATGCATGGCCCTGAAGGGGCTAGCTGTACATTATCCCGCTTATTACACGGCTATTACTTAAGAAATCAATCATTTGACACAAAAAACGGTCCGCCAGAGTCCGACATCAGGCGCCCATAGCAACGGTCTGTTATACATAGCAACGGTCTGTTATACAGAAATAACAGACTGTAGAACGCTGTGATTGACCGATCAGAATTGAGTATTCAACAAAGCCGTGTAATAAATATGCTTAATACTCTAAAGTCGTAAATCTTTTAAGTTCATCATCAATCATAAAGTCCCCCTGCATAAATAACGGATAAATTAAAAAATGCAACATTGTATGAGTCTGTTCTTTATTACATAACTCCTGTATTTTTTTTTAAATCGAACTCTATTTTTCACTTCTTTGATCACGAGCAAGACAGGTTTTTCAAGTCACACATGAGGATATTCACGATTATACAGATAAGGGAAATTTATCGTGATCTGCAATACAATCCTATATTGTCCCATCCTGACTAAAGAATACAGAGCACAATGGTGTGTATAGACATATATAAATGTAAAGGTCCCTAGTACCCGAGGGACACAATTCAAATATGTCAGTCTGTAAAATGTCAGGAAAAATCAACATCAGACACATAATAACTAAGAGCAGCAGGAATATATTGGTTAAATGTGCAATATGCCAACAAAAAATGATGATGATGAAAGTCAATATTTATATCGTAAGCTGGTATTAAATGTTATGTTATTAACTTTTGAGACCTTTGTACTTTAAGTTAGCCAAACATAAAAATGTATTAAAAAGAAACACTTGCGGTGTGTAGTCAATTTCTTTCATTTCTTACAAGTTAATGAGACATATTCAACTTCCCTCTACTCTTCACACTGTGTGCAGATAATTGTGAAACTGACATTCAAAATACATTTAAGTTTTAAGATGATACAACACTGTTGTCTCTGTTAGACGCAGAAGATGATCCTGTTATTCATCAGTATTGTACGGGTACATTAGTGGAGTGGTGGGAAAAGAATCTCCTTATTATTAATTCAAAGAAGACAAATAATTTATGGTCTTCCAGTCAAACTCTTATCCTCCACCAGTTACTGTCCATAACATACAGATTGAACAAGTTCCCTCTTATAAATATTTAGGCATCTATTGTATGTGGATGCTGCTTCATCTGGGAGTGCACATACAGATTCTATCTGTTTCGAGGTAGTGTGCAGTATAAACAGCAGCTCAGCTGCTCAACACCACATACACACACACACACATAACAAACCAGAAGGTGCGTTCTACAGATTCTCCAGATCAAACAACTCTAATGATAAAATCATTTAAATAACTGCAACATGCAGAAACTGATAATAACAAAATGACAACCAATGAGCAAGAAATGTGAGATCGGGGAAATTTTTTTTTTTATGTGCTCCTCAGCTCAAAGACAAAGCTCAAAGAACTTTAAATACCACCACCAGTTGATGACATATCTAAAAAACTAGATATCATGTGTAGGCAACATTGCACTGTGTCTGCTGTAGGCATCACTGACAAACGTGAAGTCAAGACATTTTCCAACTGAGGACTATAAGAGTATCGACTTCTCCCCACAAAGCGAGAGCAGTATGTTGCCAGCTCACCAGCGCTGCAATTTGTAAAGCAGTCTCAACGGAGAGTGGCAAATAGAAAGACGGAGAACAAAACAACATCCACGATTAATCCTCCAATGTAAAATTACATTGTCGGGTTCAGCCGGAGGTAGTGTTTACCAGGGAAAGAGGAAAAAACACAGAACATAGTTATTAAAGTGGTAAGAGTCCAAGCCCATATTAAGCCTTCAGATGCTGCAGTCTTGTGGTAATCCAGCCCTTTATCCACTAAGTGATAGCAGAATGTGTGTTCTTTCACACTGCCACTGCACCAACTCTTCCGATGTTAAAAAGCTGATTTTGAAAATGAGGAAGACTCGCAGAAAGGATGTAACGACACAAATCAGGAAAAACTGATGAAATTGATGAGTTAGCACACATGACATGAGTCCACTCTTGGCTAGTGATGTGACTGTTGAGTTCATAGTTGATCATAATCTCAATAAACAGCTGGAAATTACCAAAAACATAGTATAGAGAGTATATCACTCTATATTAGGGCTCAATCAATTAAAATAATGAATTGCAATTAATTGCATGATTGTCCATAGTTAATTGTGATTAATTACAAATTAATCACACATTTTTTTATCTGTTCAAAATGCACCTTAAAGGGACATTTGTCAAGTATTAAGTAATACTCTTAACAACATGGGAGTGGGCAAATATGCTGGTTTAGGCAAATGTATGTATATATTTATTATTGGAAATAAATTAACAACACAAAACAATGACAAATATTGTCCAGAAACCCTCACAGGTACTGCATTTAGCATAAAAAATATGCTCAAATCATAACATGGCAAACTGCAGCCCAACAGACAACAACACCTTTCAGTGTGCTGACTTGACTAAGACTTGCCCCAAACTGCATGTGATTATCATAAAGTGGGCATGTATGTAAAGGGGAGACTCGTGGGTACCCATAGAACCCATTTTCATTCACATATCTTGAGGTCAGAGGTCAAGGGACCCCTTTGAAAATGGCCATGACAGTTTTTTTGAAGTGTTATTTAGCCTCTTTTCTAGTTTCATATGATACCAGTATCTTCACTCTACCTTTAAAATTAAGCCCTTAAAACCTCAAAGTCACAAGTTAAGTTAATGCGTTAAAGAAATTAGTGGCGTTAAAACAAATTTGCGTTAACGTGGTAAATTGATATTGATAAAAGCCCCAGTATATACGTATACACCCATTTCCAGCATCTGCTATGTGCAAACATGTGCAGTTTGTGCTAAAGAGGCTGCATCTGTGGTGGGAGCTGGGTAGTAGTGACCAAGATATATGCACCATAGTAATACATGCTATGTCAACTAAGGGTGACTACATGCTTTATCCCCACCCACTGAAGCAGTGATGTAGCGTTGCACTATGGTACAAAGCTGCATCATAGCTGGATGTGGTCACAAATATAACCAACCTGACCTGAGGTTCAGTGGAGTTTACCTAACAATAGAAAGGGTATGAATGCACTCATCCAACTTTCTTTTTTCCTGATACGATTCCAAAACATCAACTCAGCATAACTGCTGATACAGAGTACAGTACTAGAGAATGGAAGGAAGGTAACAGGTGACAACAATCAAATCTGGTCCTACATAGTCCTAATGAAGCCAAATAGATGCTCAATAAATACAAAAACTGATGTTTTTTTTTCCAAGACTTCAAGTTTGATTGTTGCTTATTGAGTAGGAATTATATAGTTGCTTATTTAGAATATTTACTGTAATAAAGAAATACTTAAAATGTTAAGCCAAGCTTTTAGGGGCTTTAATGAGGTCAGTCTCTGCACCGATACCTATCCGATGGATCAGATTGGTGCATCTCTAAGTAAGCGCAGCAGAGATCCAGTATGGAGCTACCCAAAGCCCTGTCACAACAAGCGGACGATCAACCCATGTTCATCAAACATAGAGGCTTGGCCCACAAACAGCCCATCAGCTAAAGTTTTTGTGTTGTGTCCGAGCACTATTGAAAGTTGATGAATCTTATCATTACCCGCTCGGCCAATCAAGCACGTTGAAGACGGGATTCATGTTTGTTCTCAGCTTCCTAATGGAATCAAGGAGACCTGCCGGCAGGAAATAACTCTGTTAGCCGTTAATGGAGGATGTGAGGGTGCTTTGAAGATCAGTTTGTAATGGATGAAAAATGGATCGAAGGTTCCAAACTACCTCTGTAGTCATGGCAAGAAAAATGCTCTCATCTTGTTTCTGGCTATTAGTGGTGGTTGTTCCAATGCACCTTGAATGCCTCTGGATTCACAAAAGCATTATAGGGTTTAATGAGAGGGTCAGCGGAAAGGTTTGTTTGGATGTCAATGATCAATGCAGTGGATAATACTGGTATCCAGACATCCGTGTAGTCTTACGGTACGCTCACACCAAGTGTTGAGATATTCCTCCCGTCGTCACTGACGTCCTGAAGTTGTTGAATCAGAAATGGAGGAAAAAGGTATTGTAGCTGTCTGTGGTCACCCAGAGCTACGATAGTACATCATATTTGTAGAGAGAAACTCTATAAATATATGTGTATAAACCAGACTGTCTATGGTATAAACAACAATGTCACTACCGTATTTATGCCTACATGATGTTTTGTTGAGTGTTGATGGACCAGCTAATGTACTGTAAGCATAGCCTGGCACTGATTGATCAGAACTACATTCAGAAAAAAAGCAATTTAAAAAGTTGTTGGCTTGTCATCTTGCGGACAGGCCTGACAAAGCATGAATTCAGACTTTTTACAAAGCGGCATCATTATGCTGTTATTTCAGCATCTTTTTGATCCATTTATTGCAATTAAATCACAGCACAATCTGTTTATTATGGGTTCATACCACTGTAGCAACGTGTGGCTTGCTAGATACACAGTCAGTGCAATGACACTGTATGTGAATACAGCTCGCCACCGGGTGAAGTTATGAACCCAGACACGATGGCGTTTTGGTTTTCCGACATATCTGGGACTTCTATAACATTTCCAAAGCAGCAACAGCAGTTATTTCTTCCGTGGTTGATGGCGGAAATGGTGAAATTAAAAGTTGTTGGTATCTATGGAGACATGGCCCTTCCCCTCTCCAGGGAACACAATGAACACAAATGATACCGGCGGTCCAAGTCGCGCTAGTAAAGCGAGGTGAAAATTTGCTTCGCTTTTGAGTTGAATGCAACATTACAGTACAGACGTTCACACACTGAGCCCTGTACATGCTCTACGGTATGAAGTATTACTTTGATTTTAAGTTATTCCTGCATCAAATGGTGTCCCAAAGTTGTTTTATAATGCATGACAGCACATGGCACAGAGTGGTATTGTGAGGAGAGGACTTTCAGAGCGAACATGGTTTTTTGTCTAAAATAGATCTGTGCACGCTGATGGACGGCCTCCCCAGATGAAAGGTTACGCCGTCTGCATTGCTGAAGTAAGTACATTTTGTTGTTCGGCATGTAATTTGCATGAATTCATATACAGTCCACAATCCGGCTCACACAAGTAACAGTGAAGACTTTAAAAAATGAATGAGTTTCAAAGCTGACAAAAATAGGATCAAACTCAAACAAAGTTGCCAGCCACTAGCGCGCCAAAGACAATGTTGTTCAGACGGTTGTACACTTCTTCGGCTAATTCAGAGCACGGTAGAACACGACATGTAATTTGCAACTCTTAGTACCCGAGGATTTTAAAGAGACACACTAATGAATGCTTGCACAGGTGTTCATATCCATTTTATTAATTAAATACCAGACATCCAAACAATGTAGCAGCCTGCTCGAATAAAAACGAACCAAATGATCGGGCCCCTGGAGACAGTCTGAGCAGAAGAGCCTAAGTACAGCCCGGCTGCTGGTTTGACTATTGCATGAGCTTTCTGGTGGATTCAGTTGATATATAATTCACATGTGCAACCATGTGGTTGACCTTCTTTTGACCATCCTCCACCACCCGCATGAACACACACACACAGCTTGACCATTTCATTCTGTCTCCATGTTTCAGACAAATCTGCCTTACTGAGTATTCTGTTTCCATTTCCATTATTCCATCATGTGTGCAAATGTGCATTACATCTTACCATAATATGACAGGAGAGGGGATTACGTATCATTGCTCTGAACCAACTACCCATTGAAAAAGATCTTAATGAGGGACAATTGGTATAGGAGGAATTCAGCTGTTAATTTCCAGCGAATTTTGCATGAAATCATGGAAATCGGATTTCATGGTGACAGGCCATCAATGTGGCATGCTCAGGGACTGAATGTTAATGTAAATGCACAATATTGCCTTTTGTCTTACTCAATCACTGGAAACAAAAAAAAAGGCTAGCCATGCCAAAAAAAAACATCTTCAAAGAGACAATTAGACTGTTGTCAAAAAAAAATGAAATTCCTGTAATGACAAACACCCTTAGTTGGATAAATTGACAAAAGTATCTGCAGAATCCATAAATAGCCTATACTGGGAAGGCTGGAAAGGATTGCTCAGCTGAATCACAGCCACTCGTGCCCACTAGAATGTGCATGATAAACAGCATGCATGGAGCTGTGTTCATTTATTATATTAATGGACTACAATGGGGTCTAGACCATGCAGTCTTGCACATTTGTAACCTCAAGGGAGCTGACAAAAGGGTATGCATATAAACCCAAGGCAAGCTTTTCTGAGTCTGTTAGGTTTTCAAATTGCACATGTAAAATTTGTTTTCATTTAATACTGATAATAAATCTCCAAACAAAATTTTGCTGCGGCTGTGATACACTGCCCTTTGGCCCTGTTGGCCAAAAATCAACTTTTCCATGTAGCAAAAGTATTATTATTACAAATACTGCATTAATCTGAATAGCAGACAACTAAAACAGGAAAACAATCGCAATCATGACTGAATAATTTTCCCTTTGTGTGAGAGGTTGAAAAGAGGAAGCCAGTGTTGCATTAATCAAGCAGATACCCCTGTCGTGTCTGCAAATCTGAAGGTGCTGTGAAAAAGTTTAAAGGGAAGATATCATGCTCATTTTTCAGGTTCATACCTGTATTTTGGGTTTCTACTACAACATGTTTACAGGCTTTAATGTTCAAAAACATTATTCTTCTCATACTGTCTCTGTCTGAAATGCTCCATTTTAGCACCTATCTCTTTAACTCCCTCCAGAAAAAGCCCAGTTTGCTCTGACTGGCTTGCGAGAAAAAATATGGAGCACCTTTGTAAAGGTAGTTCTCAAGCCATATATTCTAATGGGCCTGCATGTGACATAGGAAGGGGAGCCAAATCTGAATGGCTTGTTGAATCTCATGTTTTCTGATCTAGACAGCCCACAAAAAAACTGACTGGATTGTCTTATTTCACAGTTTGTGGGTCGGCAGAGCCCAGTCGCACAGCAGTTTGTGAAATAGTCACAAAATTGAATATATTGATTTGTGTACATAGACACGGATTTCAATTTTTTTTTCGTGATAGTAAGCACAAAATCAATTTGTATTTAATCCACGTAATTGTGAACTTCGAAGTATAGAGAATGGCGAACGCCATATAGAGAGGAGGTCAGGAAGGATGGGTGGGTCAAAAAACACAGGACTTTTGCCCAGGAGACCAGTGTTCGTGTCTTGTGTGAAACCACAAGTCGAAGATAATTTATTTGTCACGTAACTTCCGTACTTAGGTTACAGCACTTCCAGAGTTATTTTAACCCAAACCACGATCTTTTCCTAAACCTAAGTAGTTTATTCCTTAAGCCTAATCAAGTCGATCTATTCCTAAACCTAACTAAGTAGTTTTATTTTGAAAAGACTGGAGCGGAAATTGACATGTGCATCACATGTTTTCTAGACATTCGTAGAAAACGCACAAAGATTGGTTGTTGAAAGTCGTGCAACAAAAAAAGGGAAATTTGCGTCTATGTACACAAATTAAATAGATTCAATTTTGTGACTATTTCATGAACTGCTGTGAGACTGTGTTGGTTGGTAGGCACTCCAGATACCTAAATGTAGGTGCACAAATACTGAAAAAGTGAGTTTAACATCCACAGCAGTTTTTTGTAATTTCCATTAATAGCATATCATTGGGATCTAAGAAGACAGTATGTGATATTTTTCTTACAATAAGCATTGATTAACAATTTTAATCAATTTGTTATCTTGCTTCCCCCCTCCAGTGTAAATCTCATCGTGTTTAAGTAGGTGTGTCTGTGTCAGTTTTAATCTTCTATTAATATTAATAAGTGAACCGCCTGATTGCCCCCTGCACACACACAAACACACACATATACGCACACACTCCTCCAATGCATAAAGTGCATCTATGGTGACTCATAAACAATCCATCAGAGATGGTGCAGATATTTTTGATCTGGTGATGGAGGAGGATGATCCTAAAACCTCAGAGACAACCAATGTCTACACCGGATGTCAGTCAAAGGTAACTTTAAGATTTTGTCAAATTATTACATCAAGATGAACCCCATGAGATGTCCCAAACTTGTATGTTAGAATATATTGTTGTCATTTCAATTATAGGGCTTTGTAAAGCTAGCAAATGTGTACACTGCTGTCAGTCGTCCATTTCTTATTCACTCTGTTTAGCAAGGATGATAGCTACATCCATGTACATAAAAAAAAACAATTCTGGAGTTTTCAAACGCATCATGGTTGTCATCGGTGAATGATGGTTTGGTCAGTTGCCATGGAGATGGCTAATTCGGCTCAATTGTCATCGCTTCACCGATATACCATTTTTAGGAGATCATATTCGTCAAACCATTTTTTTTTTTTTACATAGTCAAGAATTAATTTCAAATAACTTTTAAATTAATACAGACATTTCAAGGTTTTCTGGAAATACATGGAGGTGGACTGAAGTTTTGTAGTCACCACTAACACCACTAATTTCTTTAACTTGTGATTTTTTAGCTTGCATGGGGATCATTTTTTAAGTTAGTGATACTGGTATCATATGAAACTAGAAAAAAACTAAGGAATCCATTGGTACCAATCATGTCATACTAGCTTGTCACAAAGGAGATTAAATAACGTTCCAAAATCACGCAAAATTTGGGCGAGGAAAAACTGTCATTGCCATTTTCAAAGGGGTCCCTTGACCTCTGACCTGAAGATATGTGAATGAAAATGGGTTCTATGGGTACCCACGAGTCTCCCATTTACAGACATGCCCACTTTATGATAATCACATGCAGTTTGGGGCAAGTCATAGTCACGTCAGCACACTGACACACTGACGGCTGTTGTTGCCTGTTGGGCTGCAGTTTGCCATGTTATGATTCGAGCATATGTGTTATACTAAATGCAGTACCTGTGAGGGTTTCTGGACAATATTTGTCTTTGTTTTGTGTTGTTAATTGATTTCAAATAAAAATATATAAACATACATTTGCATAAAACAAGCATATTTGCCAACTCCCATGTTGATAAGAGTATTAAATACTTGACTCCCTTTAAGGTACATTTTGAACAGATAAAATATGTGACATTAATTTGCGATTAATTGTGATTAACTATGGACAATCATGCGATTAAACATGATTAAATATTTTAATCGATTGACAGCCCTAATTTACGTATACTTAATTACTACTGCTAATAAATAATTATGTGCCTCAAAACAGACAGATTTTTGATAACTAATCTTAGATCCGTGAAAAACAAACTTGTAGATGTTTATCTTATAAGAAGTAAGAAAACGGAATATGCCAGTGTTAACTATCCACTGTGTAATTATTTGTTTCACCTCAGGTAGTTAACCCGCCATATTATTATTGTGCTCATGGCCGGGATTACCCATTTCCAGCTACTTAGTAGTTCATTTAAATAAGCCAATAAACATCCACTGTGTCCTCAAACTGCCTGCCAAACTGCAGGAGACTAACTGTACAGTAAATTACCCCCAAAATGAAGACAAACAAGTGAAATCTAGATTAGTGTTAGTTATATGCCTGTCAGCTGTGTGCATCCTAGCAAACAATGTAGTCCCTGAACGTGTTGCTCATTAGAGAGGACTCGGATTTACTTGGGTGAAACTTTTTATATTGAGATAGCAAAAGCTTTGGAGTAGAAATATGCCAGGACTACATGTCATGAATTAAGAGTCTTGAGAATAAAAGTAGGCAATATAGTACAGTAGCTGTAATTACAACATTCAAGGGCTATCAGATAGTAGACTGTAGAATACTGTATGTTTACAGTGAACTATATACAGAACATACAGAGCACAAAACACTTAGATCATGCTGAGAACAGTCCAGTGTCAAGCAAACACTCCTGTGCAAACATCAAAGATGACTCCTCTTTGCTTTCAATGTAAGATAACACAAAGGCAAACACATCTTGTCACAAGCCGCCGAAGAATTCATCGCTCTAGTTTTACCACCTTAACACATCATGTAAGTGATTCCCACATAGAAAGAGACTGTTGCCAGGTGTGAAAAAGAGAGGGAAGCAAAGGCAAGAGGTGGCCAGAGGGAGTGTGCTTTTATCCGTCTGGATAAAGGCAACTACAGGTGACAGGGAGACAGTCAGAGGAGCATGTCTGGGCACCGTATCACAAATAGAATCCCAGATACAGCATAGGCTACTGCTCTGACCTGGTTCAGATGTGTGTGACATTCCTCACTCTACCTGAATGTCAACAGGCGAAGAGGAGAGTGGCAGATTCTATGTCATCCCTTTATTTAAGATATCATTTACAGTGTATGTCAAAGAGAGAAATTATGGCAATTAAAATGAATCTGCTGATTCACAATCCGATGGCCTGCCGGCAGGCCCAGCTGATATTCTGTCTTTCAGAGGTTGCACCGGTCTCAGTTTTCTCAAGCTAGAGTGAAGATACTGGTATCATATTAAACTAGAAAAACCTAAGGAATTGTTACCAACCATTTCATGTTAGCCTGTCAGGAAGAATGCTAAATACAGCTACGAAGTTACGCTACATTTTGTCTAGGAAACAACACTGGTCTGACCTCAATATATGAAAATGGGTTCTATGGGTACCCACGAGTCTCCACTTTACAGACATGCCCACTTTATGATAATCTCAAATGTCAAAAGTTTTTGATACCAAATCACACAAGTCTATTGATTAATTAATTAATTTGTATTTCTTATTTATGACACACAGTGCTGAACTGCATCTTAAATTAAGCTTCAGGTTCCCAGATTTCAAATTACGTACACCACTTCTATGTGACCTATACTGCTGACTTTTTAGCTACACCTGAACATCCCCTGTCCCCCACCTCTACCCATCTAAAAATAGGGGGCAAAATGGTAAGGGGTTAATCAATTAATTGTCTGGTCGATAAAATGTCCCTCGCAATTTCCCATAATCCAAGGTGACATCTCCAAATGTCGTGTTTTGTCCGACCAGCACTCGATAACCCAAAAGATATTAAGTTTAATATTGTAGCAAACTGAAACAAGAAGTGCACTCAGAGAGCTCAGACCTCCGCCAAGGCAGGTTTCATGTACGTCGCAAAGCCTATGGTGTTAATGCATAGGCTGAGCGGAAAAAATTGCCACCAAAATCTAATGGATTGCTCATTGTGCCACACCCACCCCTCCAAAATCACAGACTTTTGGAGTAATCGTCCAAACGGACAAACCAATAAACAACGCCGGTGAAAACATAACCTCCTTCCTAGGCCTTCGGCCTTGGCGGAGGTAAAAAAACAGCAAAGATTCACATTTAAGAACCTGAAACTAGAACTTTTTTGCTTATGGATATGACTTAACCATGAATTTGTAGGCTGATTAATGGAATAAGCTTTAAAAGAGAATAAGATAGAGAGTGATGCTAAAAACACAGGAGGCAGACAGGAAAAACAAACAGAGAACAGGTGCTGATTACAAAGGTAATGGAGGCTAGCTTGTTTTTCAAAAATGATTGAGGGCATTGCTAGAAATTGGACTTGCTGCTATTATTTTGGTTGATTACCAGGCGTCTTTAAACCCCGGACATGCTGGGCTGCATATTCTATTTGCAATCTGCATAATAGCGACAGGTAAAAAAGAAATCACTCACAGGAAGGCAGGAAGTCTTTCTTTCTGGTCTCATTACCGCTCTTATTACAGAGCAGAGTTAAAGAATAATACAGTGTGTGTGTGTTTTTTTTTTACAAGATTGGGGGAATCAAATTGGTGCCCTCCTCAGCATTCCTGCTTGCTTCTACATAGTTAGATATCAGGCCTCATTTCCCCTCGTCTTGGAGGAAGTCATTTGCTGTCAGTCATTCTTGTATAGTTGGAAACAACAACTTGAAAGTTGCAATAGTGAGATAATCACTGCAGTAAACATGGAGCCCTAATTTGGTTTATTCCTCAGCTCCTCTTTTTGACTGAGTTATGCTCTGTTCATATCTGACATCCGCAGAAGGAAATGAAGGTGAGAGGAAGCACACTCAGTTTCCAATTTATTAAACCCACCCAGCTAAATGTAATGCAACAACCCTGCAATACATCCTCCTGTCTTGAGGGTTATAATGCTCATTTTTGTGGAAACTGTTTTTAGAGAGTTGAGATTGAAACCTTGACCTCAGTCTCAACTTTTTAAGCCAACGTGGACGAGAGAGAAGTCCATAAAAATGCTCAGAAAAACGAGAATTTGAAAATCTCCTTTTTCCATGCAAACTGGGTGAACTTCATCCTGTGAGGAAGATTGTGTAATATGATTGAAGGCTATAGGACAGCTACTAATGGACCTTGCGGTGAGATTGTTGCCAACTGTTTTTAGAGGTGGTAATTCAACTTTATGGTCATTTTGGGGGCTGCAATTTCTGGTGCTGTCAAATTGCATTGTGTTGTACAAAGAGGTGTTTCTCATATTTGTCAAACACATCACTAGAAGTCATGTAATCTTTTTTTTTTTATACAACAATTTAAGCCCAAATTTCAAGCTGTTTTTGACACCGCAAAATCTACATTTGAAAAACAATTAAAACACAACTAAATATTGAAACAAGACTAGGAGCCTGCAGCCATGCCTGCAGCTCTGTGAGGCAGAGCAATGCTTTGAGCTAAATGCTAACTTCAGCATGCTAACATGTTTTCAATAACAATGCTAATATGCTGATGTATTATACCTGTAGCCATGCTAACATTTGCTAATGAGCACTAAACACAAAGTACAGCTGATGCTGATGGGAACATTCTTAGTTTTGCAGGTATGTCATGAAACAAAGTATTGAACAAACTAATTTATTACAAAGTTATTAAAATTCATCCTGAGGGGAACATGATAATACCTAATATACTTATATACCTAATAATACTGATACGCTAGAGGAGAAGTCAGGGTATCACCAATTCATCCAGTAGATGTTGGAATATTTTACAGGATAAGTGAAAACCTTGACCTGCTGGTGGCTCTACATAAGTCACACAAGTCATTAGGATTCATCCTTCGGGGACCGTGAGTGTCTGTACAAAATGTCATGGCAATCTGTCCAATATTTCTTGAAATACGTTAGTCTGGACCAAAGTGGTGTACCGAGTGAAAGAGCCATGGCGCCAGCACTGCTTAAAATATACAGCATGCATTATAAAATGTTTGGGAGGAATACAAATGATATAAAATAGCTGTAGATATTTCTCAGTGGTCAGTAAGTCTATATGACACCATTCCTGAAAAGCAGCAGGTTATCCATGAAAATATCACCTGCAGTGTAGTTAAGAAGATCCCACGGCATATCTAGAATGTCTGTATATCGATTTTCCAGCTCTGTGCCTGCGTGTGGGCTGCTGCTGATTCCCTTTCTTCAATTCGAGCCACTGGGCTTCAGGTTAGTTTCTGAATGTCCACGGTACCGCCAGAGAGCAGATGACTACATCAGGAAAAGAGACACGGTGCACGCTTGTTTAGCACAGCGGCTTTAAAACGGAAGCTTTCACCCTGAGATGAGGCATCATGGGGCGCTCATGAAGACAGGCGCCGAGTTATGTATCTGTCTGCTTTCATGGCAAAACACTCATGAGATGAGACGGTTGGCTTCACACAAACACGAGAATATGGCCTTGCTTTTCCACAAAAAATAAAATAAAACAATAATTAGATGTGCATTGAATTAACGAATAAAATGCATTCCAATAAATATAGATTGAGGACACAAGTACATTGTAAAATTGATTGAATCCTGCGCTTGTAAAAACCGGTCAAGGGAATTTTAGGGGACGGAACAATTTGAAAGGTCTAGTAAAAGTCTGATAATAAATCTGTTTTTAACGATTAATTAAAAATAAAAAAAGGATCTTGCGGCTGACAATTTTATTTATAATTGTATCCTAGTTGTTTTCTTTTTCTTCTTTTCCCACTTTTTTTTTACTCTTGCCTTTACGGTAGCCCATTTTGTTAATACAGTGTCTAGCTTGAAAAATAGTTAAGCCGTCCACTAAGACTGAGCATTTATATTTTATTACAAAAACATAATATCAAATCATGTTCAAAGAATAATTATTTCATTATTTAGTTATTTAGTTATTAGTTATTATATATAGATTATTATTTTTTCACAGGTATTATTAATTTTGATTATTTCTTATTTTCATACATGTTGGAGTTTGAAAGTCACTCCATGATATCTAAGAGGGAACTATTATTAACATTATGTGCTGTACCAGCTAACAGTGGACTCCTGGTGTACCATACAGTACAAGTGTGAATCTTTTTTTGTAATGCTCTTCAACAAATAAACTGCATGTGTAGACTGAGCAAACAAGTTTATTGAAAAAAAAGATTACAATCCAGTACTTGTGAAAAATGGTCTGGCAATTATTTTGGGACTGAACAAATTTAAGGGTCTGGTCAAAGTCTCATGTAAAATCAGTTGTTAGCGACTAATTAAAACTGAAGAGAAAGGGTCTTACACCCACCATCTTATTTCTAATTTTATCCTGATTGTTTTGTTTTTCTATTTTTCTTTCTTTCTTTAAAGTACTGTGTATTTTACTCTGCTGCCTTCTCGGTTGCCCTCGATTTTAATACAGTATTGAGCTTGAGACTTCAGACATCCACTAAAGCTGAGCCTTTATATTTTATTACAAAATCATAATGAAAAATCATGTTTCAAGAGGGTTGGTTTCTTCACTAAGTAGCCTGTGTAATAGCTCCTCTACAGTCTGAAAGACTGCCTAGGGCCGCAAACCATTCATACTATGGAGGAGTGTTAAAAACGACATGTGTGAGTGAGTCACTAAAATCCCTGCTCCCGCCAGCAGGAGTAGTGTTGAGTGTGGACTTAAAACACTCACACACCTGCAGGTCCCCTCTTGGCTACAATATTAATAAATAAAATCACCAGAAGGTTTTAGATGTGATTTTTGCATGTTTTAAAGCATGACCAACAGGGGACCACCAAAATGTCCCCTGTTGGGTTGAAGGTCCTCCGTTGGTGAATGTGTAACAGTGCCAAGGTCCACTGTTGGATAGAAAGGTAAGTACAAACACACACACACACACACACACACAATCACACAGACATAGAGCACATATTCTATTAATCTGCCAGTTAAAATGTCAGAAAATAGTGAAATAAGCCCATCATAACCACCCAAAACCGAAGGTGATGTCTTTAGATGTTTTCACTAGGTGACTGGGTGTGTAAGAAAATATCGATACACTTCAGTATCGCGATATTGTTTTGTGATACAGTATACATTTTTCAAATTCAAATTGCTTACATGCAAAGATTCATGGCAGACAGTGGTTCATGTTGTGTTGTTTTTAAACCCCAATAGTTTACGGTGTTGTAATCTGTCTTCAGCCATAGAGAATGAAGGCTTCCGTAAAAGTTTGATTTAAAAAAATATCGATATATCGCCTTGCTTACAGTATCGCAATATATCTCAATACATTAAATCATAACACCTGTATCATGATACGTATCGTATCGCCAGATTCTTACCAATCCACAGTCCTACAGGTGACTAAGTAATTCTGCTTCTCTTTTTGGCATTTTTGCTTAAAGATTACATTAATTGATTATCATTTTTTTTTGCTGATGATCCAATTAACAAAGTCACTACTTCAGCTCTAAACTGTAACATACAATGTTATACCAAACTGAAAAAAGTACTTTTAGCCAATGGCAGTCAAGTTGTACATAAAGTGTTAGAATTATTATTATGAGTTAGTCAGTTAAGAGAGAGTTAAGAGGACTCTGTCATATATGAAATTGACTCCATACAAAAATATACCATAGTTGAGTAGAAGGCTTGAATGTGATGTATTATTCATTAGTACATGACATTATGAAGCTTGACAGAAGTGCTGCCAATATGATCATTAAAAGTCAGATTGAATTAAATGAGTAAAATTCAAATGAAATGAAGATATTTATTAAATTATTGATGCATTAGAATGGCAGTTTGAGGTTAGATACTTATAACTTACATTTTTAATCTCTCTCTCTCTCTCTTGAACAGCTTGTAGTTGTGTACAGATTTTTATTTTAGACCCCTTCACGCCACGCCTTCTTCTTCTGTGACTCCTCCTGTGATCCTCCACCTGTCTAAATAGCTGCTTTGCATTAGCTCCTAGTCATGTATTATAAAGTATAGAGATGGCAGTTTTTCCCTTTCCCTTCATCTAAGCTGTCTTAGTGTTCTTGCTTTTCTATTTTTCCACCCTGATCTTTACGTATTCATCTTTTTTTCTTGTCTGCTGTTCTTACAGTTTTATCTGGCTCCTTGTTAACGACTGTAAAGCTGCCTGGCCAACATCTGCTGCTGATTCCTCTCTCTCATCACATTGACTATCATGTATTCACGCCCTGACAGCTTTACTTGACAGCTGTAATATGGTCATGTCAGAGTGCAATACACCCACAAAGATGGGAGAATAAAGGAGTGACATGTTTATGTGTTTATAAAAGCTGTTTCCTACACTGTTACTCAATCACTGTGATGCAAAGAAACACATGTTTGAATACGTTTCCATTATTTTAATGCAACAAATGCACACGTTTGTTCCACCTACCAGATATCCCATTAGCTAAATGAGGCTCACGCTCTGAGTGCACAGTGCAAATTATATTTTCATGTCACTGGCAGTCCGGAGGCTCACGGCACTGTCACATTTCACTAAATTAAATCTCGGGGCAAGTGTAGTCTTTCAGAAAAGTTCAATAAAGCGACACTGCTGGACCTCCGGACTGAGCTCTCGTGATCAGAGTATTTACATGAACCTGAGGGCTTTTTTTGTTTAATGTCTGTCGTCTCTGGGCGCTAATCTTTTATAACAGCTAGTGTGACATTGCACGAATTCCACCCCTGTTGCCCAAATCCCTCAGAGTGATTTGCCATTAACCTTGAATGGTGACTGACTTTCCGTAGTTGACAGTGGAAGCTTGGAGCGATTTTCCCCCCGCTTCCCGCTTGATGAGGAAGTGAATGGCCGAGAGTCTTACACATGTCAGCATGCCAGAACAAATGTTAAACGTGAGGAATGCGTGAGTCTGAGTATTAGTTCAAAGGACCCTCAAAGCATGTCATTATTGTTACTACCATAATAATGTAAGTCCTGATGAATTTAGTTTCTTTAAAGGGAGATATTAATGCATCGCTTCAAAATGTATGGGCACAAATTAATAAGTGTAATTCACCATTATTTAAGTGCCATTATTTATTCAGTATCTTGATAAAGTCAGAGAAAGGACATGAGGATAGCAGGATTGCAGATGTCAAAAAAGATTCATTCAACATGGCCTTATTTTGTCAAACAATATGATATCAAACCTGATGAAACATGTAACATCAGTGACAATAGTTCATCTATGTAGCTATTTATGAGGAAATACAAATAAAAAAACAACTCATTCAAAAGTGCTGAACATTAAAGCAAACACAGTGTAACTTTTATAAATGAGTTGAATTCATAAGCAATAAAACAAGCCCTAACTCAGTTCAATACACTCAGGGGTTTTTGTCACTACAGCCGTACTTTTTCTGATATGATTTAGTCTCGGGATATCAGACAATTGGAGATATCCGCCTACTGATGTCTGGGGATTTCTAAATGCAAAGTTGTTGCTATAGTAGAACAGCGGCAAGAATGGCCGCGAACAAACCTACAACCCTTACATGTCCTGGATTCGGACAGGCCAATCACAACTGTTTATCTACATGCGTGGGGACGTACGGGGGGTCCACATGGGGATAACGCACTGTTATTGGTTGAAACTGGGTGTAACAGACATTACTGAGTCACAGTACTATGTCACAGATAACTATTCAATTGATGTTATCACAAAAGTAAAACACAATCAGTGGGCAACCTCCGGGTCTGAAAAGTGAAGCCAATGCAGGGTGACTCCTCTGGTTGCAAAAATAAGTTTGACTATATAGAAGTCTGTGAGAAAATGAGCCTACTTCCCACTTGATTTATTACCTCAGTAAACATTGTAAACATGAGTTTATGGTCTCAAACGCTAGTTTCAAGTCTTCTTCAATACAGCATGATGTTCATTTAGTAAATTATGGTCCCATTTAGAGTCAAATAGACCATAAAGCAGGGTATGCTTTAGGGCGTGGCTACCTTGTGATTGACAGGTCGCTACCACGGCATTGTCTGGTCTGGGAGTTGTCCGTGTTTTCGTATTACAACTTTAAACCTTTCACAGTGTGTTTTCAGTTCATGAAAGTTAATTGTATCATTTTGGTCGCCTAAAAATGTTTTATACAGTGTTTGGTTGTACTTAGCTCCACCCTCTCGTGTCACTTCTGGTTGCAAAAAAACAAGTTGGTGACGACCAAAATGCCGAACTGGAGGCTTCAAAGCGGCAGTCCACAAGCCAAAGGGTGATGTCATTATGACTATGTTCACTTGTCTATGCACACAATTCAATGTGCCAATATCTTGAAGTCACCTGTGGCCACACTGGCCACTGTCCCACGAGATTTACATTGTCCCACTTTAAAGTGGCACACTGTAAGTTGGGACGCTCACAAGAGACAGGGTTAAACAAAGGACGGTCAAAATTGAAGAAACAGAGGCAGAACTGTCCAGACGTTAAGTCCTTAGTATGTGTATGTGTGCTCCCAAAACACTGGAATGACTCAATGGATTTTTTTATTAGGACACCCCTGCCTGGTAAATGGCCATGTATTTTTAAACTCCTCCATAATGCAGGCTTTCTGTTAAAGAAATGTTAAGTATCAACCTCAATTTGCAATAACTCTGATGACATTGTTGGACTCGTTTTCTCAGACTTCCATTTGGAGCCAAAGAGGACATTAAACAACTGTTTTCACAGGATGAATATCAGTCTTTGTGACAAGTAAACTGATCTCCATGTGTAAAATCTGAGGAGCACCTATTTCATATGTGCTGCACGTTTCTAAAAGGTGCTTTATTTTTAACAAAAGGCGAAACAAGTATATCTAATATCCAGAAACATCAATTCCTGAAAATGATCCCCGTCAAATGAAATGAGACAACTGTCTGCGCCAGAGTTGCTGTGAAGGTCAGCGTCTGTGAGTCAAGTGATAGTCTGACCTTCACGGCTCCGGCACAATCAATAAAGAAATCTAATCAAGGAACGTTAGCCAGGGTTCAAAACCAAATTATGTCAGAAGAAAGGAGCTTAGGATTTGTGGGCAACCTGTTAAATCGGGGCAGAATGTTAAGTATAATTCCATTAATTGGCAAAGCACGTCAATGTTTGCTTCATCTGTTATACATTATAAGAACATTTGGGGCCTCCTGAAGGTTCTTGGTTGCTAATCATCTCCGAGTAATGCTTGCAGTTAATCTTGAAAAAAGCCACTTTGAAAAAGTAATTTTACAGTAACAGTGCACGCACACGATGCTCTCACTACTGCACTTACTTTTATACGCACATCTCACTGAGGTTTTTACACGCACAGATTAAGGAGATTCATCTTGTATTTACCGCAAGCTCACACTGTTTATTAATCAAGTAGCCTGTCATGTACTGGACCAGATCCCCTTGGCTACAAGCACCATCAGTCATGTCCATCCTGTCATAAACTGCAGTCATGATGTTGCCCTGGAATTTATGTTACATCCATGTAACTTCATCACAATTTGTCAAAGAGACTCGGGGGCGTGAAGGCTGGATATAAAGAAAGATAGCTGGGAGTCAAATTTAACAACTTGTTGATTTACTAAATAGCATTTTTTATGAGACTAATTTTGCAGTAATTTATGTTTTTGTCACAACATAAACACTCCGAATACAACCGTAATGGAGGAACATAACTGGGCTGAGAAAGAAAGTTGTATGTGAACCAGTATCAAATTTCTAAAAATGACTCATATGTTAGTATTGTTATTAATTGTTAATATATTGTTAACATTTCTACATTACATTACATCTTTTCTACAAGTTGACATTGAGTCTGAAAAAGTCTGTGCTTTTTTAAGTTTTCAGTTTCTGTACTTGTACCTTATCTAATTATTTCAATATGATTTTTGGGGCTAGATTTAGAAAAGAGAGACGCAAGATTAGTCCATCTGTTGTTGTTGGATATCCGATTGGTGTTTTGATATGATTTTAAGATGGCAAAAAATGAAAGATTCAAAATAATTTTACCAACATTTGGTGCTCTTAAAATAACAAATTAAAATTGCTTTAGAAAGTAGGATGCTCCTCGTTTAGTGGTCTGCATTTATAATAGTAATTGACTACTAAATCGCTATCAATTTGGTTTTGAGTCATATAACTGGCGGGAGAAGAGCTCCGAGATTATTTTTATTTTTTAGACTTTGAACAGCAGCAACAGTGAGTAAACCGTCTGTGTGTTTGTTAGCACGCTAGCAGAGCAGCTGTAGCAACAACAGTTCTGTGCATCTTTTTCTTCTACAACAAGCACATGACTTCTGCATTGCCCAATCTAAAGACTTTGGATTGGTTCTGCTATGCAGGGTTTTTTAAAACTCTATAATTGTTTCCACCCAGTCTTAGCAACAAAACCAGGGAGGTTGTCTTCAGTCTCTATTGAGTGAAGGTGTGACCAGTATGGTGGCTAATATTAGCTGTGCAGCAGACATTACTGAGTCAGTTTACTGGCTTTACGACCCTTTATTACTCTTTACAAGTTACTATGCCACAGATAGCTATTTCATTGATTTTATCACAAAAGTCAAACAAAAAACACAACACTCAATCAGTGGGAAACCTCCGGGTCTGAAAAGTGAAGCCAATGCTGAAGTGCCTTAAACTTGCATTCTTTCTAATAGCCAGCAGGGGGGCGAAAAGAAGTCTGATTGTATAGAAGTCTATGAGAAAATGACCCTTCACTTGATTTATTACCTCAGTAAAGTTTTGTTGGTATTGCCCTTATCTAATTATGTCAATGTGATGCGGGTACCGACTTGGTGATTTGATATTATTTTAAGATGGCACAAAATGAAACATTCAAAAATACTTTTACTAACTTTTGGTGTTCTTACAATAACAAATTACAATTGCTTGAGAAAGGAGGACGCTCCCTATTTAGTGGTCTGCAATTATAATAGTAATTGACTACTACTAAATTGCAATCAATTTGGTCTTGAAGGGTTGCAAAGTACACAATTCAAGAAGGAGTTGACTGATAAAAAAAAGAATTCCTTGTAATCAGCAGTTTGAAATGAAGCCATTACTTGCGGTCTCATGTAAAATGGCATCACAATTTCCAACAAAGCCCAAGTAAATCCTAAAATTAATAGCAGAAACAATATCTGCAAAATACCAGTTTAATAGATGCATCATCACATCTATAAAAGACTAATCTAATAGGCTTCACTCCACCATCAAAAGCAGAAAGCAGTACTGCCTGGCTTAGATTCACCCCGGTGGAAAATCCTTTGCCTTGCCTGTGGCATATTGATTTGAGGGATTGGTTAGGCGGGGGCGGTGTACATTCCACCTTGGTAATGCAGTTCTTAGGTGAGTGTTTAGGTTTATTGTGGATCGGACTTGGTATTCATAGCCGGCCGCATTGTCATGCATGATAACATCGTGGATGTGCATGAGTTACAGATGTGGGGCAGTGCTCATGTAAGACCTGGTCGGTCAGCTTACAAGGTTCCAATTTTCACACGTATCTGCCTATGACCAGGACACTGAGCCGGCGAGTTGGTATTTCGATCACATTCACAGGCACCTCGGCGTTCTCATCAGTTTTCCAAAGCAGCCACTCTATCAAGTATCTCCTTCGCTGCATCTCTCCAGCTCCTTGAACAGAACTCCTCTATTAAGAGATCGTCACTCCAGGGTTCTTAACCGGGCTGAAGCATGTGATTTCATTGGAGTCTGGGAGATAGTCAACACACTATCAAATAGTCAATACACATTTTGAGCGGCGGCAGAGCATCTGATCACAGTTATCCGAGGTGTGCAACATCAAAACCTCAACTCAAAGCTGGGAAAACTCTTCCACTGAAAAAAGGAGCACAGAGGCAATGATTTTAAAATCTAAAATGGCCATTCAGTGTATCTGCTGCCCAACAATTTTTCATTTTCACAGCTCATATATCCATTTACCAGTTTTTGCTACAAGCTCAGAGCACCTATTGACCTGCCCAAGGTGTTTCCTCTTTTTCCTCCAGCAATATTTTCTTTGAAGTTACTGTATTTCATGTCTTCACCAGGAGTCCAAGGTTGGTGCCAGGCTACAAAGGTTTTTCTCACTACAGTATATGCTACCTACTTGTTGTATATTGTATTGCATCATTCGGTGCAGGCTGGTTTCAAAAACTGTCGCGAAATGTAATACACTGTAATTCATGTATAGCCCACGGAATCAATTCGTATGTAATCCACGTAATCGTCAACCAGGAAATATTAAGAGCAGCGAACGCTGTGTAGGGAAGAGGTCGGGGTGGATGGGTGGTTCTAAAAATACAGAACTTTAGCCCAGGAGGCCGGCGTTCATGTCCCGTGTGAAACTAGAAGTCAATGTTGATTTATTTGTCATGTTACTTTGCGCACTTCCGGAGTTATTTTAACCCAAACCACAATCTTTTCCAAAGCTTAACTGAGTAGTTTTATTGCCTAAACCTAACCAAGTCGATCTTTTATTATCCTGACTAAGTAGTTTTGTTGCCTAAACCTAAGGAAGTTGTCTCCTGTGAAGACAGAAGTTTATTTCGAAAAGACCGTATGCATGTAATGAGTGGAAATTGTCACGTGTTGCTGGACATTCGGAGGTAAAGGAATAAAAAAGTATGTTGTTTGGTTTGGTGAGTCAGTAAGTAAGTTTGATCAGGGTAAGATCTGTCTTTAACCAGTACATCTGCAGCCCCAATGGTTACCAGACAAACAACAACAAAAAATATTAGCAGAAAAACTACTATTCATTTCACACTTGACTGAGAAGTCATTGATAATGTTTTAGCATTTACCCCTAAAATTACAATAGGAATGAGAAGGATATGAAGAGGCAAATGAAGAAAAAACATCAGCAAAGGGATTTTCACATATATCTATAGTATTTAAATAAAAAAAACAAAAGAATACTAATGAAGTTAGTGTGTTAATTATATTAAAGCTGACATGATTAGTCGACCAATAAAACTTGGGTTTTTTGGACTAATGGTCTGACAAAATAAGCAATGCAAAGCTATATATACACCCAACAATTAACCAGCACATTAATCAATTATGAAATTTATCATTAGTGGTAGACCTTAACAATTTATCATATCAGCCATATATCCCTTAGTGAGAGTTTTTTTTTGTCTTAGTGATATTTCAAGATATCTTCAGTCTACTTGGTAAGCAGTTGTATTCCACCAGGGACACGATACAGGAAGCAGCAGGTATGAGGAGAATAAATACGATCGCATTCATCTGATAAAGGTGATTATTGTTTGCACCGCATGCTCATACGGAGCCGGTAGCACTTTGGATTTTTTGGACAACTTTGGTGTTTGTTTCGTTCTCTGCATGAAGATGATATAAAACAGCATCAATCTAAGAGGTATTTTGCACGTATTTGTTTTTACTGAGGATGCCGGACATGTTGTGACAGAGATAACCGATTCCGACACGTTAATATCTTCAGCCATAATACAGTGCCAGCACTTATAAACCAGATAGTGTTTCAACTGAGACCAACATTTGAAACCGCCTCTTGTTTTGTCTCCTTCTGTCTTACATTGTTGAAAATTGTATTGCATCATTTGGTCTCTCTAAGTGCACTGAACAGAAATATAAACGCAACACTTTTGCTTTTGCTCCCATTTGTCACGAGCTGAAATAAAAGACTTTTTCCATGCACACAAAAGGCTTACAGTATGTCTCTCAAATGTCGTGCACAAATGTGTTAAAATCTGTGTTATTGAACACTTCTCCTTTGCCAAGATAATCCATCCAGGTGTAGCATATCAAGATGCTGATTAAAGAGCATGATTATTACACAGGTGTGCCTTGGGCTGCACAATTAAAGGCCACTCTAAAATGAGTGGTTTTGTTTTGAAAAAATACATTTAATAGGCACTCTGAACTATGGATTTCACATGAGTAGGGATAAACATATGCATGTTTTAATCACATGGGATTCATCCGTGAAGAAAACACTTATCCATAGTGCTAGACTCAAGTCGGTTACGACGACGGACTGCAGTCAGATCAAGACCCTGCTGCGGATGAGATTACCTGAGACGGTTTCCGGCCTTGTAGAAGTTTGTTTGTCATGCAAACCAATTGTTGCATCAGCAGGTAAAGAAGGCAGATGTGGTGGTCTTGGGCTGGTGTGGTTGCACGTGGTCTGCGGTAGTGAAGCCGTTTGGATGTACTGCCAAATTCTCGGAAATGCCATCGGAGATGGCTTATAGTAGTGAAATGAACATTCAATTCACGGGCAACAGCTCCTGCAGTCAGCATCTGTGTTGTGCGATAAAACTTCACATTCTAGAGTGGCCTTTTATTGTGACTAGCCCAAGGCACACCTGCGTAATAATCATGCTGTTAAATCAGCATCTTGACATGCCACACCTGTCAGATTTAACAAATTTGTGCATAGAATTTGAGAGAAATAAGCCTTGGAAAAAGTCTTAGATCTTTTATTTCAACTCTGGAAAAATAGGAGCGAAAACAAAAGTGTTGCGTTTATATTTTTATTCAGTGAACGTTTGATCAGGGTAAGCTCCGTCTTTAACCGACTCATGTGTAGCCCCACAGGTTTAAAGGCTAGAGAAAAAAAATAAACAGATTTGGAGAAAAAGGAGTCGTTGATAATTATGTTACCAACATGTGAAACTGCCTCTCTGCCTCTCGAGTGCAGCGAAAATAAAAAATAAAAAATGAATTCAACTTGTGAGGAAAGGATCTTGGAGCTCCATTAAATTATAATAAGTCTGAGATGTTATTCATTTTTAGAATGACTCTTAGATATCATTCATTTTCATGAGTGGAGCCGAGTAATGGCATGCAGATTGCAGAGGACTTGGAAGAGAATAGCATCTACAAGCTTTGCTTTATGCCATCTTGTCAATTCACACAAGCCTTTTGGGGGTTGCTCCAGGATCTATCATCCATAATATAAAATGTATAATGTCAGTTCTTTTTGGAAAATTGAATACAATTCGTCCCAAGAGAAACAATCTGATGATGCTCCACTTTTCATGTTTTCTTGTCACTAAGAGTCTTATTTTGTTATACAAATGCACTGGTTTAAAAAGCCCACAAGGCTGGTGGCTGTTTTCTGGCTCTACAATCACTTCAATGCTGTTCAAGATCCAATGCGGTGTGTCAATTTGCGTACTTCCATACTTACACTTGCTATGTTGAGCACATAAGTGAGTTCACACTGAGAAGTATGGAAAAATCCAGTTCACTTTAAGTACCCGGATGTTGTACTCAAAACGGTCAAAACGTTGAGTTTGGAAGGCTGGAAACTTCCCACCCTGAACGGTCGCCATCTTTGCTACGTAGTGGAAGAGGAGGGGGCACCAATCTATTTCAAACTTGGGAAAATGGCGGGCGAAGAAGCTGCAGCAGTTGAGACTGAAACGGCAAATACCAAACTATACAAATTTAAGTTATACATGTGTTTTTTTCACCTCTATACTGTCGTCAGATAGAAGCCTTCATTGGGTTAATTTATTCGTCTGAATTGAACCGATACGGTGTGATGTCCGAGACTGACTGTCGAAATTCATGCACTACACAACTAAGTACATATCGTGCATAGGAAGTGTACTAACGGAAGTATCCAAATTGAGACACAGCTTATATCAACCTCAAACTCTGAACTACTGATAAGACAAACCACATGTTGTACATACGTAGAGGTAAGAGTAATGGCAGGTCTGTGCATTATGCTGAATACCGCCTTGATGTGGCTTCTTCTATAGCTACAGTGGCCACTGTTGGTCAGTGTACAAAATGTAATATTTCTGTTCTCAGCTTTTAAACACAGTCACCTCCACTTTCTCCAATTAGGTAGCAATTATGTCTGTAACACTTTGGCTGCCACCAAATGTGCTCTTCATGTATTGATTTTTGTGATAAACTTTGAAATTTAATTTCCTGCAAAGAGCCAAGTTAAGGCTTGTGAGCCAAACATTTCCCTAACCCCGGGGCTGGGCAAAAACATGCAGCAACTCAGTAAAGTTTGTTTAAATCTTAAAACACCAACATTTTAAAGGGGACATATCATATCATTTTCAGGTTCATATGTGTATTTTGGGTTTCTACTAGAATGTTTTTACATGCTTTTATGTTCAAAAAACACATTATTTTTCTCATACTGTCTGTCTGAATATACTTGTATTCACCCTCTGTCTGAAACGCTCCGTTTTAGCTCCTGTCTCTTTAAGACCCCCTCCTGAAAAAGCCCAGTCAGTAAGTCATGGTGTGGTACAACATGGCCAGCCCAGGTTACTTAGTCTTGTTTATAACCTCTCACCCTGTGACTTAATTCCATTAAGACCAAACACACAGAAGAGTAGCTTTTTGGTGAAACCCTGAGGAAAGCAAAATGGAAAAACTGCAATCCGATGCAGGCCTTTCCAATTAGCTCTATGAAATCCCTGTGAATGCTGACAGCTGGAAATTATGATGGATGCTCTTGATTTCTCCATCCCCGATCCATATCAATCAATCGGGGGGCCCAATTCAGGTCAGAGTGCTCCCACGGTCCCGTTCTTCACCCCATCATGAGTTTTTTTTTCAGGATTATGAGTCAAACCCAACAGTCTCTCGGGAGGTCTATATGATGTGCCAAGTACAGGCTAGGGGATAATTAACTCAGCTTTCCAATTAGGACAAAGCAATCCGCTGGGGATACAAGTGGGGAGAGCATAAATACTCCAGCATCAGTATGGGAGGAGGACAGGGACAAGCAGACAGATAAATAATGAGGGGGAAAAACACAGGCTAATGATAAACAAATAATCAAATGACACAATATGTGATTGATGCTGTGTTGTGTGTCTATTTCAGTGTGTACTATGACATATGACTTTTTGAGCAAGTATTATCAATTCTCCTGGGTGGTATCAACATATTAGGAGAGTTTTAAACCTGATAAATACATATAATTATTTTGAATTGAGTATATTTTGTAAGTTTGTCACAGACTTGAAGTTTAATGCCGGGTACACATTACATGAGAACGATTTTGGACCTGATTCCCCCCCTCCCGACAATCATCAGCAAAGCCCCAATTTTTTGATGGTTCTAAAGTTTATCTTTCCAGATATTCCTGTGGTGTGAAGTAGTGCTTTTTACATCCCCCAATCGGCTCGGAAGTCCATCCTGGACGCACCGATTTCAAATCATAAATATTAAACATGTTCAATATTTATAATTGTATATCCTGTTGTATGTGGGGAACCCTGAGGACAGCCGATGACAGAGTCAAGTGGGAGAGAACGATAGCCAATTGAGAACCAAGCTGACTGCGGAAGGAAGGACAACAACTGCCGTCATTGCGGCCACGGCTAATGCATGAGCTAATGTAAAATGCAAAGCATAAAGTAGTGGTAAGATGGAGCATCGCAACATTGCGAGTGTTTATTTAACGCGTCTCCATAACTTCATCCATCCATCCTTCCTGAATTTTCAGTATAAAGTAGTGCAAAAACTTCGCTAATTCTTCCTGCCTGTGGTTCGCCATGTTTGTTTACACTAAAGACACTTTTGATCGCAAGAGATTTTGCGAGATTTACAGTTTTTACAGTTGGCACTCTTGTTGTTCATGAATGGAATCTGTTAGTGTGTGCTATGATGTTTTGGTAAAATCGTTGCTCTCCACGCACTATAGGAACAAAACTGTCAAATTAAATTGGAGGTTTTCCGGACACGCCCGACTGGTAAGAGGCCCCGGGATAGACCCAGAACACGCTGGAGAGATTTTATATGTCATCTGGCCTGGGAACGCCTCTGGGTCCCCCAGGAAGAGCTGGAAAACGTTGCTAGAGAGAGGGACGTCTGGAATGCTTTGCCTAGCCTGCTGCTCCTGCGACCCGGCCCCGAAGAAAATGGATGGATGGATGGATGTTAAGATTTGAAAAATCTTTTAGTGTGGGCGATATTTAAGTCTGCATTTGTTCTTTGGTATGGCGAGAAAGAGCTGAAAACAATGTCCTGTTACACAAAATGGACAAATGTGGATCTGAGAAGATGAATTTTCTCCAGTAAGTCTAAAACCTACACAGGTGAAATAAATAGTCCCACAGAGGCGAAGGTGTTTTGCTCAGTTTCACTAAATAGACTCTGTAGACCTCTGAATGTAATAGTTCTTCTTCCAGTAGCCAAGGAGTATTACTTACAGTATGTAGCATTTACTTTGCTATAATGACTAGATATAGCCTTGAGAAAAATTACTTCATGCCTTTTTTCAAAAATAAAAGCGGTATGGTGTACAAATGCAAGAAAAAACAAACAAACAAGACCGAGTGGTTCTCAAGCAGAGTAAAAGCACTGGTCCTCTGGGCTGGGTTTTCATTGCAGTTTCAGGGGGTTGCAATCATTCGAAGTGTTACTAAGGCATTATTAAACCAGTTGCCTTGCTTCCAATCTTTGCCACTATAGATCACATCACTTTTAGCCTCTGTCTTGTGCAATGATTTCACGGAGAAGGTTCAACTGTGGTCAATCTGGTTGTTAGCTGCTGGTAAGCTTACAGAGGGAAACGGCACACAGAGGAATAAAAACATTTGGCATACTCTTGCCGATGCTCTTTTCTTCTTCGTAGCAAGATACCAAACAAATCCAGTCTCATGTGGTGCAAGCACAGTTTCAAAGGGAAAAACACTCTGAACAGGATTCATATTGTTCCAATCATGTTACACACCCCAGTCTTGGTTTCTCCACAATTTCTGATCTGCTGGCAGTGAGGAGGAGTCTGGCATAGAAAAAGTGGATATTTGCCATATTAACAGTTTAACACCTGAAAAACATTCAGTTGGAATAAAGCCTGCACAATTGTGGACATAAAAGTACAAAATTGTACAAAACCAAATCTAAATCGATGATGTACAACCATGCAACCAGGTATTTTTTGTTATATTCTAGTGCAGTGCCTATGAGTGGCCGGGCCGTTCGTGCCCATTCGGAGTGGACCGATTGCTTGGCACCCGGTATTGCCGCTTGCAGCGTTGTCGGGGGGCGTGCCTGTTCGAAGTGCGTGGCCGTTCGGAGCGGGCCGCTTGCTTGGCCCCAAGGAAGTGCTGCTTTCAGCGTTGTCGAGAATCACTCAATGCTCATTGACTCCAGGGAAGAAAAGTAGAGTTTGGTTGTAACGTTAGTATTTCCAGCAGTGAACTGCAGTCAATGAGCCTCGGTCTGCCCGCTGCAGACTACAGGATAAGATAAGATAATGTGCAAGGCGTTTAGCGTACAATAAGTACGCCTTTCTTGATTTCCGCGTGTCATTTGTACGCCGTGGATTCTGTACTGACTGCAATGTAAATGCATCCGCGTATAAATGCTACGGTAAGAGTTAATGACGTAGTCTAAAAAGCGAGACAGACCACTTATGGAGGGCGGGTGTGGAGATAGATGGGTCCAACAAACACCAGACTTTTAACCAGGAGACCCGTGTTTGAGACCGTTGTTGACCGGTGTTTTGTTTTGTAAGTTATGTTAGAGACGTTTGTAACATGACAATGTATTTTTTGTGACGTATTCTCTGTAGTTGTGTTACGTTGTTTCCATACGTGTTTTACTTAGTTTACTTACTTATTTTAAGCCCAACCATGACGTTTTCCTTTACCCTAACTAAGTGTTTTTTTGTTTTTTTGCCTGAAGCTAAGTTAGTGATTTTTTGTCTAAACCTAACTGTAGATGTTTGCGTGGCATACAAATGACACGCAAAAAACGCTAAGATTCGTACTCATGACACGCGGAATGTCCATGTAATGTCGTGGTATTTATACGCCTTCCTGTGAGACTGGGTTGGACAGAGAGACAGAGATGCTTTGCTTTATAATTAGATGTCAAATATAAAAAGGTGCCTATGTGTTCAGTTTTAGCCTCATGCTCATGAATACTGCTGAAGCTTATATTCTGTGTTGGAGCAGATTGTTTTTGTATACCTGGAGCTGTTGTTGGCTTCATTTCATCCACTGACTATGATTAATTTATTTATGGATTATTTATCATCATATCCATATCTGGTGACAGTGGCTATAGGCAGATGGGTAAAAGAGTCATAAATACAAATTAATTTGAGAGCATGCTACACTCACAAGTCAGCAACTACGAGGCTAAATGAGAGAGCTGTTCAAGGGTCTCTCAGCAGCTCCATTATTCACTTCCTACATAAGGATTAGGGCTCATTATTTTTAGTTTTTTATTTTTCATAAAAAATCCATGAACGCATCAATGTTTATCTTGAATTAGGGCTGTTGATCGATTAACATTTTTATTCGTAATTAATTGCATGATTGCCCATATTTAATTGCAAATTTATCGCAAATTAATCACACATGTTTTATGTGTTCAAAATGTACCTTAACAGGAGATTTGTCAAGTATTTAATACTCTCATCAACATGGAAGTGGGGAAATATGCTTGCTTTATGCAAATGTATTTATATATTTATTATTGGAAATCAATTAACAACACAAAACAATGACAAATATAGTCCAGAAACCCTCACAGGTACTGCATTTAGTATAAAAAAATATGCTCAAATCATAACATGGCAAACTTGTAATTATCGCATTAACTTGGACAGACCTATCTTAAAAAAAGGACAGGATCATGAAGATCATGATTCATTTAATATTTCTGTTTGTTTGTGGCCTTTAATGAACACCATTTCCCAAAAGCCATATACGTTACAAATGTCATGACTTGACGAAAGAAAAGAAGTCCATGAGTGAGTCAAGGGCTCATGGTTAGCTCAGACATGTCTGTAATAACAGCAGGACGGAGAGGACTGAACAGTGTAAAAGCTTTAAGATAACAGATAATGACCTGAGTACTATCACTGCTGCACTTGTAAAATCTCATTGAAGTTGTAGTTTCTTCTGTTGTTTAACTTTGTTAAAATCACAAAGCTTTCAATTTTCCAATAGCAAGTCCTGTAGTGGACGGTGATTTGTCCTAGACTATGGAGAGAAAACCCCATGAACATTTTACATTTTTTTCAGAAAGAAACATGGAAAATAATAGTGAATGAGAGATTGTATTGACCTACAGAAACTAGTGGAAGAGAGGCTAGCCTGGACATAACATCATGAGCTCTATACATGGTGAAAATCAGCAAAAAGAAAGAAAGAAAAAGGTCCACACTAAACAATATGTTGAAACTAGTTAGTTTGATCCTAAAGCTGTGCAGATGTTTGGTTGCACCACGGAGACATGAGGTTCATCTTAGTTACTCTGGCGTTAAGTCCACACTAACCAAAATAGTGTTGCAGAAAATTACATTTTCACATTCTGTTGCCAATCAGTGAAAACCACTATTGTTGATGCAATTTAGCAAAGAGGCAAACGGCTAAAAATAGCTAACGTTAATCACCAAACAACAACTAAAAGGTGTGTAAACTACGACAAATCCTTATGATTAGGTGATCATTATACAACCTTAATCTACAGCCAATGTGCAATGTAACAACAGTGACATCGAGTCATGGAACCTTCAACTACAACATAGGGTAACGTTAATATAAAATGATAACATTATTGGACAGATGAAATTGTGACAAACACATCATGATAGCATACACTGGCAAACTGTTATGTATAAATTAGTAGTTGTTAATCATAAAGTTATCCAAGCCGATATATTTGCCTCTGAATGTTGCACAGGGGAATTGGCAACTTACCTTATGTGTTATTTTATATGTATCGTTACGTTATGTACTTTATTTAAACGATAGTGTGACTAATCTTATTGCTTTACAGTAGATGTATGCACTTGAATTCAATCACCCATCAAGTTTTGAAGTTACCTTGTAGCAGAATAATAGTTCCAGACACTAGTAGGGAAGGACCGAGGGCCCTTTGTTATGTTGCAAATCTGCTGCCAGCAGGTCGATAATCCTCTGTATCCGCTCATGGAAAACAAAAATGGGATGTATAATCAGTCATCTTGAATGACCAAAGGGGTGTAATCTATCACGAAGCGCGTTGCCGGCGGCGGTAAAACTGCCGGTATAATTTGTTCCTCCTCATAACCACCAAGTTATATCACTTTTCAAATCAATGTGCCATGCCAACCACTATTTTACAGAGGACTTTACACCTACTAAGGGCTAGGCGTAAGATTTAAGTTGTAATTTATGCCTACGTTGGATCTATTTCAGCTGGTGCAAAGGTTAGTAGAACGTAAACTCAGACTTAAGTTAGAAATTAGGTTCAAACTAGGCTATGTTTGAACTTACGCATAGCTGGTGCAACCCAGTGTTGTTTGTCGGAAACAAAGTTGAACCAAAACAGTTTAGTTGCAGATCATAAAACCAAAACAATAAGCTTAAAGACACTGGCGTGCTCCATAAAGCTGAGGGGAACTGCAGTGTCAAGTAGGGGTGTAAGAAAATATTGAAAAAAAATCAAATATCGCAATATAATGTTTTTGTAATACTGTATCGATTCTCAAAAACCCTGTATTGATTTTTAATTAATAGGTTACAAGTAAACATTTACTCTATACTATGGCAGTTTTCCTAAAATTAGATGAAAAAATTGCAATATATTGTCTTACTTAGAGTATCGCAATATATCGCGATATATTGAACCGTTACCCCTGTATCATGATACGTATCGTATCGCCAGATTTTTGCCAATACACAGCCCAAGTGAAGAGCAGCTTTCAGAATAGTTAATTATTTATTGCATATGAATCATTTCAAATGTGATTAATTATATCAAATGACCCTCCATGCACAAGGTGAAGCTTTTTTGATGAATCCTACCAAGAAGCAGGAAGGCCATACCTGAGCACATGAGAGGCATGTTAGAGGGGGGTGAGGTCTGAGATGGCAGGGTGCTACATGACAGCGAGACAGCTTGAGAATGGAAGTAAAAATCTATCAGCCCGAGGGTCCGGTGTTCATTGACAACCTGTCAGTGTCTTTGAGTTCCACTTCTTTAGATGATGGTGCAAATCAGCCACGCTTCATTCACGCGGTGGCATCGTCCATCATTAAAAGAGAGAGTCTAATTCTGAAAATGGGAGAAATGTTGCAGGGATAGAATAGTGAGAGAGAGTGGTGATTCGATGCTGTTGAGTCTATTAATGTCTTAGGAGTGCCAAAAGTGTTCCTGGCAACTGCTGTACGCTGCTTAATTAAATCATATTAAAGTTCCTGTAGTTTTGTTTCTCAACTTAACAAATGACCTTTTTCTCTAGCGTTGTATCTCTTGTAATGATCTGCTGAAACAGAGTTAGCAACTGCCAAGTTAATCACAACATATGGCATTTTTTCTAACTATGTCCTTATATATAACTTAATTCCACACTTTAGCCTTCATATCTGTATTATTTAAAGTGGCCCTGGCTTTCCAACAAAGCCGATATTTGACCTCACCTCCTTTGTACACAAACTGCTGTGCTTTACAACCTAATAAATCAATAGATCAATAAATGCACACATTCAGGGCTTTTCCTAAAGGATGAAACAATGGTTTAGCACCACCCTGCTCTACTGTAGGACCACAACACAATGTTAAATGCAAATAGCATGTCATTGCATTAGCATACAATACAAATTGTTTTGGAATGGGAGCTCTAGTAACTCTTTTCTACCGATGGGAACTTTCCCAGGAACCCAAGAAACTATTAGACACTTAAAGTCTGGGTAAAGCAAAAGTAAATATGTTTGTCGCATCACAGAAAATGTTGTTACTAACCACTCAGCCATATTTGAATGATTAAAAAAAAATCGCTAAAAATTAGGTTTCAAAATCGTGAAAAAAATAAGCAGTATTCTTTGCTCTGAAATGCTAGGTGCGTGTCTACCGAAGGCTCTGAAACCATGCCCAATCACAGGTGAGGGTTGATTAAATATGTACAATTACAATATGACATGTTGGCCATCCCACTGCTCATACTACTTTTGCCGAATGTTGACGTGCATGCTCTATGTGCAGAGCTGGCTAACTTCCAGTTTAGCCCTTTGCTAACTTTAAACCTAATTAAATTCTGCGGCTTTTCTAGACTTTCCAAATTATGTCGGACTGAATTGATCAGCTTCTGATAGTGAAACGAGTCATTTCTGGAGGGTGTTGTGATGCCCAAAATACTTAATCCAGTTAAGTAAGCTGCAACTCCAACGTCCAACTCCACAATTTAGTATAGTTCACAGACTTTTCACTTATTTTCAGCAATTATATATATATGTTTTTAGAAACAAATCTCTGATTTTACTTTCCCCAGACTTTAAACAACATTAACAACAAGAAACTAGTACCTGTTCTGGTTCATGTGCTGTAGTTCCTGCCCCACCTCAACATCCCTGCAATAAGTTACGACAACAGGTTAAGAATCCTCAAAAAAGTTAGTCCTCCTTTTTCGTTCGTTTTCCATCGAATGTCCAGCAACACGTGTCAATTTCCGCTCGTTACATGCATACAGTCTTTTCAAAATAAACTTCTGTCTTCACAGGAAACACCTTCCTTAGGTTTAGGCAACACAACTACTTAGTTAGGTTTAGGGGAAAATTGTGGTTTGGCTTAAAATAACTCAGAAAGTGGCGTTACTTATGTACAAAACTTATGTGTCAAATAAATCAACCTTGACTTATGGTTTCACACAGGACACAAACCCCGGCCTCCTGGGCAAAAGTCCAGTATTTTTTGACCCAACCATCCACCCCGACCTCCTCCCCATGCGGTGTTCACCGCTATTTATACTTGCTTGATTACCTTCATAACACATGAATTGATGTTGTGGAATATACACCAATTACAGTGCATTACTTTTCGTAGGTATAGCTACGAACGGTGTATGAGACAAGCTTGATTTACTCCATTTCTAACAAAATGACTGGCAGCAAAATAATTTGAGTCACACAACAACTCTGTCTCAGTGTGATGATATTTGGATATTTGAGGGTTGCCATAGTGATGGTGAATATGTGCCCTCAGGTCTGCACATCACTGAGAGTCTGCAGTAAATCCGCTGATCATTTGGGAGGTGTTTAATCTGATCAGAGACTTTAATATCGGAGGGTAACACAACATCAATGGGTGTAAAATTTCACACGAGCATTTCTCAATAACCCTATGAAGGGGTGATGGCTATCAGTTAGCTGTAATATTAGCTTCAAGCCGTGTATCGCTTTTAATAATAACTTCAACGTTGAATTTAATTTGTCGAGTTCATGCAGCTCGAAATGGACTACCGAGGGACAGATTTGCCACCTCGGTGTGTCAGGTGTGTGCGTGAAACTACAAATCTGCTTTGTCATGTTGTTGCTTCATGACGGTGGTTAAAGCTGCAGTAGGCAGATTGGAGCAAATATGATTAAAAAAAAGTTATTTTTATGAAACGGACACTATATCCTGACAGTAGTGCGTGAGCCAGGTATCTGAAAAAAATCATGTTCCTCTGTGTCCTCCGGTCAGAGCTGATCTGGAGCCTGCTGTCTCTGCTGTCAATCACTCGCAAACTCCGATTGAAAGGTCAAACTAGGCAGCGCTGATCAAATATGAATCAATAGTCCGTTACTGTTATGCTATGCCTATTTCTCACAGAAAATGTTTTCAGAAACATCTTGTAGTGTACTGTTCAGCTGTAAAATGAGAAGGTTTGTTGCCTTGTTGAGATCTGTTGAGGAAATACCAAGCACCGCCCACCAGCCGGAGAAAACTTTCTCATTTTACAGCTAAACAGTACACTACGAGATGTTTCTGATAACATTTGAGGAGAGAAATAGGCATTACAGTAACAGAAATTGATTCATATTTGATCAGCGCTGCCTAGTTTGACCGTTTTATCGGAGTTTGCGAGTGACTGACAGCTGCCTCCGTTGAATGAACAGCCAATAGGAACACTCTCTCTCTGAAATGACCTGTGATTGGCCAAAGTTTTTTAAAGCCTGAAAACAGAGTCATGAGGAGGTGCAGATATCTAATTTTCTCTCAGAACACTTGAATTACAATATGCTGAAAGGTTATTATGGACATTTTGTACAATGATGCCAAAAATATTCTGCCTACTGAAGCTTTAAGTGGTTGCTGCTCTTAGAACAAAACAACTCAGCGGGAGATCTGACAGTCAACAGCAACCATTTTATGGAAAAAAACATTATAATGTGCATGTTTGAGTCCCATGCATGCAGCGAGAGGTAGGTGCGTGGGTGTTGAAATGGCAATATCTTTAAGAAAACAAAATTAAGAAAAAATAGCGGAGTATAAATAGTGACAGATTAGTGAACAGTTGCTTGACTCATGCAGAAGAAGAAGTCAGCCTATAATTTTAAGTCATCGGATCACAAATTTGATGCATTTCTCTCTATAATTCTGAAGATATAATTAATGTTATACCATTGTTTACGTCTTGAACACCTCACAGGATTTCATGAAATCTAATAACATCTTTAAAAAATGTAACTTCAGAGATATGAGAGCCACAGAATTCAGCCTGCTATCAAACATGTATGATTTTCTCAGCTCATGTGTGACCTTTTTTCATCCCCGAGGCATTATGAAGCGCCGAGGAGAGGCCGATTTATTGTAAATGCCACACCAATATGGGGGAAATCTGTCCTTCAAAAGCCAAGGTCTGCTGAGATAAACATCAAAAGTCTGCTTTCCATCTGCTAAAATGTCATTTAATTCTGGCATTGTTTTAAATGATCTGACTTGGCAAGAGATTTTATCATTTGCTGCAAAGCACGGTTTGAGATGACAATCTGTCCATTATGTGCCATCAAATAAATACCCCTGTAGTTTGTATACATATTTACATGCGTTTGATTCTAATTAATTCAACGACTCTTGTAGCATGTGCTGTCTTTGATCCGTTTTTAAGCTCTCGGGACCTTGCTTGAAATATGTCCCTTAAAAAGACACGCAGCAGGTTGTTATTTGTAGTCTTTAATGTGGCTACGATTTTAAGATGCTGAACTCTTTCCAGAAATCTGACTCGCTCACCCTTCACCTCCGACGCCTCCAATGAAGGCATTTTTTGGAACAGTTGTCTCGCGTTTGACATTGTAAATCTCATTATGTAAATACGATTGATTGAGGGGCACATTTAAATCACCGGGGGTGGAGCACGAGGTCGAGCTGATAAACTAATTCAAAGCGAATATACATTATTTTGTTTGGGGATGAAGGTGATGACGCAGGCAGTTCGACGCCCCTGGAGGAGCCTCTATTCACCGTCAGTGTATGTCTCAGTCCCCTTTCATTACATTATTCTTAAGGACAGCTGTCGACTGACACATAAATATGTACCCCCCTACTCCCATAGGGGTCACTGCGATCAATGCCCCCCTGAGGATTGCCTGTCACCTTAGATGTCGGGGAAAAGGCATACTTAAGTGAATGAAGTCAAGTGGCTCACGTAGGCTCAACAGGAGTTCTTGCTGTCTGAAGGACGAGGAGGGTGGCAGCAATTCATTCAGGAGGTTTAAAATGTTCTTTATTGGGACCAATGTATTGTTTGTGTCACTGTGAATGGAACACACACGGTGTAAATATCACAGCATGACCACGGCAAGAAAAATCACCCCCCACTCTGACAAGAGGTCTCTTTTGTCTGACGCCGCATAGCCATACAACAAGTGCACTAAACAGTATAAATAAACTGCAGGCATCCTCTGGAAAACAGACGTTCCTGTTGGTGGCGCCTGCAACAGGGCACCATATGTGCTTGCTGAGATAAAACGGAAGGAATGAGCATACCCCCTGTAGGTAAATACTCATCAGACCAGAGTATTGGCTGCTGTGTTTCCAGATTATTCCATCATTTACTGGCAGCGCCAGGCACTGTCCTGCAGTCCCCGATATCCTCTGACGAGGTTGGACCCTGGTGGGCTGAAAACTGGCTCAAAGAACATCCTTCCCCTTCCCTGGAAGGAGCACATATGTCTTATTTTCCGGGTATGTGGCCACTTAATTGTTAGTCTTGTTTTCGGGACCTGCCTGGACAGACGATGCCAGCACCATCATTTCAATGCAATTTTCAGTTTTGCTCATAAAAAGGTCTAAAATATTACAGCGCCGTGCCTAACCCCCTCATAATATGTTATTGTCTTACTTTTCAAGCTTTTTATATTGCTCATATGCATACATGTTCAAAATGTACTTTAAATGTACAGATTTGTCAAGTATTTAATACTCTTATCAACATGGGAGTGGGCAAATATGCTGCTTTATGCAAATGTATGTATATATTTATTATTGAAAATCATTTAACAACACAAAACAATGACAAATATTGTCCAGAAACCCTCACAGGTACTGCATTTAGCATACAAAATATGCTCAAATCATAACATGGCAAACTGCAGCCCAACAGGCAACAACAGCTGTCAGTGTTTCAGTGTGCTGACTTGACTATGACTTGCCCCAAACTGCATGTGATTATCATTTTCATTCACATGTCTTGAGGTCAGAGGTCAAGGGACCCCTTTGAAAATGGCCATGACAGTTTTTTCTCTGCAAAATTTATCGTAAGTTTGGAGCGTTATTTAACCTCCTTCAAGGCAGTATGACATGGTTGGTACCAATGGATTCCTCAGGTTTTTCTAGTTTCATAAGATACCAGTATCTTCACTCTAGCTGTAAAACTGAGCAACACCACAACCTAAAAATCACAGGTTGCGTTAATGCGTTAAAGGAATTAGTGGTGTTAAAACCTATTTGTGTTATTATCCTGTTAACTTTGACAGCCCTATCTAACATATTACAGTGCTGTGACTCACCTCTTGGATACATTCATATACATTTGTGCCCCCATAATATGTTAGTTCCTTTGTTTTCTAGCTTTTTATATTGCTCATATGTATATTGAGGTTAAGTGCGTGTGCTCACAGTGCATGACCGCTTCAATATCTGCTTTTGATGATCTGATAGAATCGGACAGAATTAATGGACGCGGACATGATTTGCTAATAAAAGCTGCACCGAAAAAGTGCCACTGAAGTCACAGATCACCTGGCAGCCAGGCATGCAGTATTCATGAACCATGGTATTTTCTGTTTGCATGCCGTGAAGCATAGGCGGCCCTGCTGTTCACATGACCCCCAAAAAAATTCAATTAGAAGCAATTCCATAGTCTCAAACATAGCAAATTGGATTGTTCAATGAACTTCAATGCAGCCGCCTCACATGCAATGAGTTTTTCATGACCCGGTGAAGATTTAATAATAGCAATTCGATAACAGACTTTGGTTTAGTCTCTACAAAGATAAGTACTGTACTCTGGTTGGAGATGGAGGAAGATGAGATCTGTACTGATACATGTCTACGCCCTTCTCCTGTCCATTTCAATTCACCAGCACTGGATACGGGCCCTTTATGACTGATGTGATTATGTTGTCACCCAACTGCTGCTATCTGCTGGTGTGTGTTATGTGTCAAAGACCCCATAACTCAGAAATCATGTGCTGCCTCTTCGCTGTGGTCCGGGACAACCCACTTGGCATTTGTGACTCTTCATGATGAATCCCATCACATCCAGCATACACCATTTTCCATTAAAGTCACAATAAAAAATGACTTTTGTTTGCAGATTCTCCACACCAGAATGAACACCTGCTTATGAGAATCAGAGCTAAATTATGCTCAAAATATTTATTTCCCTGCGTTTTTATTTCACAACATTGTATTTCCAGGAAATATGTAGATTAACACTGTGCCAATAATACCAGAATTCTCATCATCCTCTTCGCCCCTTCCATCACATAAAATATCATGTATATGGATTGGGAACGATGTTTGCACCCTGGTGTGACAGCACTAGATTATGCACAAAGCAATTCACAGAGGATTGCCTCACTATGCTGCACTGTGCGGGGGGCTGCACTGCCTTTGTTTGTTGGAGTTCATCCCACCCACCCACCCACCCAGCCCAGTTTCAAGCAGGAATACCTCAATGTACTGAAGCAAGATAGCAGTGAGATGCTGGTTACCAGTCTGCGAATTTAACAATGGAAAATATGTGGTTTGTAGACTCATGCAAAGTTAAAATATAGCAAGATTCACATTTACTATAATATCTTAAGCTATAACTATAATTTTACTGTGGATTTTATGGAGCCGCCAACATTATTTTAACGCCAATTTTTCTTTAACTCATTAATTAAACTCTTAAACATCCGACAGGCCATCGTCGGTCCTGGCCACTATTCAATCTTTTTGGAGGTTGTAGCGTAGACTAGAAAACCTAAGGAACCCATCGGTACCAACCATGTCATACTAGCTTCTAGTGACACTTAAAACTTTGGACGGACTCAGTCTTAAAGCGTGAAGATACTGGTATCATACGAAACTAGAAAACCTAAGGTCATACTAGCATGTCGCGAAAGGAGGCTAAATAACGCTCCAAACTTACACAAAATATTGGCGACGAAATACTGTCATGGCCATTTTCAAAGGGGTCCCTTGACCTCTGACCTCAAGATATGTGAATGAAAATGGGTTCTATGGGTACCCACGAGTCTCCCCTTTACAGACATGCCCACTTTATGATAATCACATGAAGTTTGGGGCAAGTCATAGTCAAGTCAGCACACTGACACACTGACAGCTGTTGTTGCCTGTTGGGCTGCAGTTTGACATGTTATGATTTGGGAATATTTTTTTATGCTAAATGCAGTACCTGTGAGGGTTTCTGCACAATATTTGTCATTGTTTTGTGTTGTTAATTGATTTCCAATAATAAATATGCATACATTATACATACATATACATACATTTGCATAAAGCAAGCGTATTTGCTCACTCCCATGTTGATAAGAGTATTAAATACTTGATAAATCTGCCTTTAATTACATTTGAAGTAATTAAAATTAAAAGTAAAATTACAGATGAAAAAATATGTGATTTATTTGCAATTAACTATGGACAGACATGTGACTAATCGCGATTAAATATTTTAATCGATTGCCAGCCCTAGCCTAAGTATAAGACATGAGCTGTGTAATAAATACAGCAAAAATCATATTATTTACAAAGCTTCTTTTTACATTTTCTCTGATAAAGTTCTATTTATTAACCGCAAAGAAATTGTGATTTTGCACACATTAATGTGCATCACATCCGACGCCATTAACTCCCGCAATTAGCCAGAAATGGTTCATAAAGGGCACGTCATGAATATTTATATGCATGTTGATTAACTTGTTATTTTATTTCAGTTATTTTTTTTTGTCTCTGAAAATGAAAAAAAGAAAGAGCACAAGATACAACTGCAATTTCACAGTGTGACATCAAGTGCTGATAATATAATTTCTAGTACCACTATGTATAATATAATGCATTATATGCTGCCAATTCTGAGAGCCAGCCCCCTTTATTAAAATAGAAATTAAAAAAAGAAATGAACCCGTATAAAGGTTAACTCGAAGGCTGCACATCTACTGGGTGTCATGAGGACAGCAGAGCTGTCAGACAACTCATCTCAATAATGGGAAACCCCAATTAGTGGCATCGTGCCAGGAAAAGAGGGTGACATCAACATGACATCACAGACGTGAGACCGCTGCAGGTGCCTGAGGGAAAATCTGACTAATGTGTTTAAAAAGAACAAAGCCAACCACTCATTCCATATGCTACATTGCATTAGGTTTGACTAATATAATGGACTTTTATGAACATTTATTATTATTTTCCATACAAGTATTATTTATTCTGTATATTGTTTGCTTCGGTGAAGTTGCCATGCTGTAATGTGTCCTACCCTTACACTCAATTAGATTTATGGGCAAATATACTTTGCATACCCACTGACACACACAGGTACCCAGGTACTGTCTAAACTGCCTCTCTCTGTCCACCATCCAAAAGTCTGCTTCTCTCTCCATCTTCTCACCGATGCGCTGTGTTCTTTCTTTCAGTTTCTTTAGACATCCCTTTGCTTTCTGGCAGATAAATCTTTGATAGACTTAAACTCACCCTGTTCTTTCATTTATTTCCCTCTCCTTGTTTAAATATTTTTTCATACTTCGGGGGCTCAGATCTCTTCGTCTGTATTCCCTCAAACTGTCTCTTTGTCCTTGCATGACTCTTTGAGCTACCAAATGTCAGCTCTGTACAATTGCTTGCAGTACATTATTTAATCCCATCCATAAATAAACGGGTTTACATCTCTTGATTCTGTTTCAGAAATGAAAGAATGTTATAACTTCAGAATGATGTCTCATACCCAAAAATATTTAGCAACGGTGGTGACTCATTGTGTGGTGAGATGTGTGATGGTGGGAGTCAGGCTGTACCGGACTCTCCTGGTGGTTTAAGAGTAGCATTGATCTCAGTTTTACCATCCAAAGTCAGGCTGTGCCAGACTCTCCCGGTGGTTTAACGGTAGTATTTCATCTCAGTTTCACCGTCCAAAGTCAGGCTGTGCCAGACTCTCCCGGTGGTTTTAAAGTAGCATTTAATCTCAGTTTTACCATCCAAAGTCAGGCTGTGCCAGAATCTCCCGGTGGTTTACCGGTAGTATTTAATCTCAGTTTTACTGTCCAAAGTCAGGCTGTGCCAGACTCTCCCGATGGTTTAACGGTAGCATTTAATCTCAGTTTTTTTTTTTTAATTGACTGCCTCGCCTCTCCGTCAAACTCACTCCCCTGCCCCGTTCAAATGTATTTTTTTTTTTTTAAACAGTTTTGTTAATTGGGGTTTCATTTACTCAAGCATAATAGACAATTTTGTTTCTGAAATGGTCAGAAATAGATTTCTGTCTAATAAGGGAACATCAACATATTCTCATGCAACGGTTCGTATGATATCTTACGACAAAGTTATTCCTCATTTTCCGTTCGTTTTCATATGAATGTCCAGCAACACGTGTCAGTTTCTGCTCGTTACATGCATACCTTCTTTTCAAAATAAACTTCCATCTTCACAGGAAACTACATGGTTAGGTTTAGGCAGGAAAGCTACTTAGTTAGGCTTAGGAAAAGATCAACTAGGTTGGTTAGGATTAGGCAACAAAACTACTTAGGTTTAGGAAAAGATCATGGTTTGGTTTAAAATAACTCTGGAAGTGGCGTTACTTAAGTACGTCAGTTACGTGCCAAATAAATCAACGTTGACTTCTGCTTTCACACAGGACACGAACGCTGGTCTCCTTGGTGAAAGTTTGGCATTTCAAACCCACCCTGACTTCGTTACTTTAATACGTTACGTTAATTAAACACAAATTTATTTTGTACGATATACACAAATTACAGTGCATTACTTTTCGTAGGTATAGCTACGAACAGTGTATGAGACCAGCCTGGGTAACACAGACTCATTGCCTTTACTATATGCAGACCAATCATGCTTACTGTGGTGCGTAGTCATCCCCCAAAGGCCCATTCCGAGCCAGGAAAAAACCCTGCTGAGAGACATTATAGTAAATTGTTTATTCAGTTTGTTGAATCACTGCTGGTAATTTAGAATTTCCTGAGAATAATCAAACTTGGTGCATCTGAAAAATCTGTTGTTTTTCAAGTGAGACACACTACTCTAACACTACCATGGCAGCTGATGTGTCAAGCTGTAAGTGGATGATAACCAGCTGCTGATTAGAGTATCCATATCTTTTTAACTGTTATGTTATGTCATCATGAAAATCAATATGGGACATTTTGACAGTAATAATTTCAGTTTGAAAATCCAGATCTGCCAGTTGACCTGTGTACCATTACAGAGTGCCCTACATTAGCTAAAACCTGAACAAATTCAAACATGAGGACGGAGGAGGTCACCCTCCTCCAACCACAATTACTGCGCCTCTTGCTTAAGGTATCGCTCTATCTGCTCTAACTGTTGGCCCACCGGAGGGCCGTGACTGGAATGCCAAATATGTATCTCTGCAGTAAGAACCCCAGTTAGGATTCTGCAGTGCAAACAAAACCACGGTTACCTGTCAAAAATAAGTTCTCAGCGCTGTCACAACATATTACCGTCGTGAGCTGGGTGAGCTTATATTCATTAACTAATGCAGAGGATCTGATGTAACTATCATGTGTGCTATGAAACCGGGGTTAAAGGCGATGAAATGTGATATGTGGCTTGCATGCCGGAGGAGAGGGTGGGATGGAACGGGAGTCTCCGTAGTGTTAAAAAGTGGTCGACTTCTGTCAGACGTTTCTTTAAATTAGGCCCATGATACATACAGACGCCTCTGCAGTGACTTACAACATACACAAATCACATGTGTCATGTCTCTACTGCACAGCGAGCATGTGTGGTGTAGACAAAAGTACATGTGTATGACCATGTCAGATCAAATCTAAGGTTTACGCACTGTATTTTTTTTCTTGTCAGTCCAATTAACTGGTTCCACTTTTTGGCCACTTCAGAATCCAGCTTGTCAAAAGCCTTAAAAAGGAAATCTTCCTGAACTACAGCTGCCCTCTTCCAAGTGCTACTGTGTATTACTACTGGAGGCATTGTTGCAGACAGTTTTAACTGCCTGTTGAAACCGAGCTCCTTTTTTAACACATAATCAGTGTAGAGGATCTTTCCGCTGCCTCAGTGACACTCCTGATGGCTTTTGTTTTCACACCCCATCCTTCCTAGGATGCTGAGCACTTTGCTGTCACGATACCTCAAATTTAGTATGTCCATACCGATACAAGTGAAAGTCCACGATTCCCGATACCTAATTCGATACCACGAAAAAAAACTAAAATAAAACAACAAATCCCATGTACAACAACATCCACTCCTTTATTACCATTTGAATGTTGTTTTTTGTTATAAGGTCATAATTCCTTCTCTATTATCTATTTTATATTGCTGTGAAAAAATACCCTTAAAAAAATGGACTTATTCAAGTTTCTTGCCAAAAAATACATTTTACAAGATTGCATTTGAAAACATAATGATAACGTTAGAACTTGCCTTCGTCCAATAATATTATCTTACTGAATAGAGCCTAAATGCATCATAATGTAAATAAATTCATCCCATGTTGAAAGCACTGTCCTGCACAGAGCAAACAGCTAACTTTAACTAGCTCTCGCCCTGAAGATTTCAACACGGTTTTGTTGTTCCTAATGTAGCATTATCAAGGAAAAAAAATAGGGTGCGTTCTCAGGATGAGTCGATAGTGAGTATGCTGCATCCCAAATACATTTTTCCATCTTTCCTAATAGGGGTTGGGAAAAAACTTGATTCACCAATGTCCTGCGATTTTCTTTTCATTATTTTGAAATATTTTTTTTAATGCCAGAATCAATATAAGTGCTTCATTTGAGTCTATGCGGCTGTAGACGGAAGTTAACGCTTTTATTGTTATTTGAGTCAGCGGAAGCATACACGTGTGACTACGTCCATTTTTTCTGAATAAGGTGTGAACAAAGGTTACTGTATATACAAAGTACATATGGAAATAAGATTAATTGGATTATATTCTCCAGACGTATAAAACTTGTTATATGTCCCTTCAAAAATTAAGACAAAAATACCACTAATTTGTGAGGGATATATTTGATGTAAAGACATCTCTGACTGCATACATGCTGAAAATCAAATATTTTTACTGAATCAATTTAGAGATTTTCCAAATTAAAAGTGTTTGATTCAACTTTTCCGCATGGTCTAAAGTTAACAAAAAATGCAAAAAAACGTCATATCGAATTGCAATACTTAAAAATCGCAACACATATCAAATTGGCACCCAAGTATCATGATAGTATCGAATCAGGAGATAAGTGTATCGTCCCAGCCCTAGTTCCCGGAACGATGGGACAGCGTTACTTTTGAGCCCTGACGGAAACCTATGGTACCCGCGGTACTGTAGACAAATGAGTACCGTCATGTTTCAAATTGTTTTATCATCGACTTGGTACCGGAGAATCAGTTCTCGTGACATCCCTACTTTGCTGAGGGACCTGCCTACAAAGCCCCTACATCCCCCTTTCAACCATAGCACCGTACGTTCTACCCGTTAGCGACTCCACCAAGTCTTCATACTTGGTCCACTTCCTCTCATTGTCTTCCTCCACCTGGTCTTCCCAGAGAATAGTGAGCTAAAGAATGACCCACTTGCTTCTTTGACTCTGACCATATGACCCCCCCAAATTCTTTCTGTTAAAGCATCGACTCCAGGATTTGGTATCAGCCCCTAAAATCAAATAGTAGAAGGGTTCTTTCTAGACGTCGGGGTTTTGCATAAACAATCACACAGGAAGAGCTCATTGAAGATGAAGAGATACCAATCAGCCTAAGTAAACCAGAATCCTGTGCACAGTGTGCCTCACTGTTCAGACTTGGTTGCTGATTCAGAGTGTCTTACCCTTTTCTTTCATCTGCATTTTCTGTGGCGTGTGAAGTCTTCAAGCTGCTTGTATTTCCCTATGCTTAGCATTCCCTCGCTGACCTGACGTGCATGTACTTGGCATTAATTCAGCTATACAGTGAGTTGCGGCAGGAAGCACATAAACAGACTATTTAAAGAGCCCTGCCTTTTTCCCCTCCTTGTTTGTCCGGCATGCATTTATTATCCCTCCTCCCATCCACGAACACAAAGCAGCAGAAGTGAAATGAACTTGCTTAAAAGCTTTGTGTATATAAAAAAGGTGTTTATATGGAAAGGCAGCTCAAATTCCCAAGAGCACGAGATCATTGTTAATCCGGTTAGGTTGGAAGTAATATTTAATTATTAGTCCTATCCATTTAAGTAAAGGGATTCTGCTCACTATGCAGCCAAGCACTACATTCAGAGGAACCTTTTGTAAACTCAGGTTGGGAGGTGTTGGATTAATGTAAATTGTATAACATATTACACATGCTTTGAGAGGCTCGGAGGATGAACAGTCAGAGATATGGGACACCCCAATATGCTGCAGACAGAGACTCTGCTAAATACTCCAGGCAAAGAGGGAAACAATGGTATTTTCGATGCCAATGGACTCTGGAGGAAACTGCCGACTTTTACTAGTGTTTAGTCGCTCTAATAGTAAACACTGAAAATGTTCTACTGGATTTGAACCCTCTGAGACCCACAATAGACCCTTTTTTTGTCTTTTTCTATGGGGGTAAAGGGGGAGATAGCAGGTCAACAGTAGATATCACGTAGAAGTCGTGTACATCATCTGAAAGCTGAGAGCCTGAAGATTAATTTGAGATGCAGCTCTGACACTGTGTGTCAAGTTGTTCTGGTAAATCAGAAATACACACGAATGAATGACTTAAAATAAATTGTGAAAGTGTATAATGGCTTAGAACATTATGATCAAAGTATAAGATGGTCATTTCCATGCTCTATTATGTCTCATAAGTTGTTGCAGCAATTTTTGGGTTGATACCATTTGTTACACAGATTTGGTGCAACATTTAACTGATTTCTAAAAATCCAGAATTGATAAAACCCCAGTATTCAGAAATATTCAAAATACATAATTTTAGAATAGGCAGAAATCACACATTTTTACTACATTTTTGCCCAAAACTGCATGTGATTATCATAAAACGGGCATGTATGTAAAGAGGAGACTTGTGGGTACCCATAGAACCAATTTCCATTTACATATCTTGAGGTCAGAGGTCAAGGGACCCCTTTGTAAATGGCCATGCCAGTTTTTATTTGCTATAATTTAGCCCAACTTTCAAACGTTATTCAACGTCCTTCCCGACAAGTTAGCATGACATGGTGTGTTACCAATGGATTCCTTAGGTCCTTTATAGTTTCATATATCTGTATCTTCCCTCTAGCTCTAAAAGGAAACCTGCTACAGCCTCTGAAAGACAGTAAAGATGGTCGGTATCGCGGGTCCCAGAGGGGCCTCTGTAGAAAAATTTATTTACAGAAGTATTTTTTAATCTATGGGCACTTTTAGTCTTCTATCTGTGAACTAGATCTGAATGCAGTTGGGGGATCTGAAGGACTGGCTCTTTAAGCCTCTTCTCAAATTCAAGGAGAGCGGGGCATACTGAGAGTTGCTCCTCCTGAGTAGCAGTCAATGCCCACAGCAGGTGACACTGCAGACCCTTTGTCTGGATTGAGGCTGATAAGGACAGGACTGACAAGGTCGTGTCCAGCAGGGACAATTTTTAACTCCCACAGGTGACCATTGTTCACGTCTTTTTAAACCTGTCAAGTTTCCAGCTCGACACCATTGTTTGACATTCTATGTATCGGATCCAATGTAGAGCCTTTGTCTCTCTATAATTGATAATCCAAATGATTTAATTTGTATGCAACACTGCAGCAACAAAGAAAAAAAACATACTCTGACATTTTCTGTTAAGGAAAAAATTCTTGAAAGAATACAACTTACAATTATTTTCATTATCGATTAATCTACTGATTGTTTTTCTCAAATAATGGATTCATAATTAAGTCTTTAGAATGTCAACAAGTCACAAGTTCCCAGAGTCCAGGGTGTCATCTTCAGATGTCATTCTTTGTCGGACCAACAGTCCAAAACCCCCAAATATGCAATTTACTATCATAAGAGAGTAAAAAAACCAGAGCATATTCATATTAGAGAGGATGGAACCTGCTTGACAAATTACCTGAACAATTAATTAATTAGCAAAACTGTTGCTGATTAATATTCAATCAACAAATTGACTAATTGTTTGAGCTCTAACTGTATAATTCAATTATTATTATTATTATTATTAGTAGTAGTAGTAGTAGTGGAAGTAGTAGTAGTGAGATAGATGCTTCACAAGACATCGGCATCCTTTTTGTTTATTCACAAGTTCTGTGGAAAACAACCCCAACCTGTTTCTACAATTTGGGATTCACACAACAAGCGTGCATAATGCGCTCACCAGGACGAAGACATTAAACCACTTCTAGCAACAGAACAAATTATTCATAATGCCTGCAGGTGGGCAGACACAATGTGCTTTGTAGTGCAGATTCGCACTAACTGCATGCTATTGTGCCCTAACACATGTGACTTTGTGATGAGTCTGATTAGATGATAGATAGACAAAATAGTGTCGACCATGTGGACTCAACTAGGGCAGCTTTTACAGTAAATTGAAACCCTGAAGCTAAATTGTAACCCTAGCAATGTTTGCCACAGCAGAGCCAAATCCTCGCTGAACAGATGTGTGAGCAATTTTGTTATTACACAAATAACAATGTCAAATAGAAATGTGAGGTATTGTTACAAAAACAATAGAGCCTGGTTGATTTTGATTTTGTTGTTAGCGTTATTTCATCCGGGAGAGAGTTTAAATACACTGATTGACTATTGCTACAAAAATGCCACAGATAGAAAGTATAAAGCATGTATTAATGTGATAATATTAAAGGAGCTCTATACGACATTCAGAGAATATCTATGTTCAGATATTGCCCAAAGAGTATAGAAGCAAAGAGATGAAACTCTGGTGCTTTTTTGACAACAGTCGCTAGATGGCGCTACGGTAGCGCTGCCGCCATTTTGGACTGAAAACGCCAGCCTGTGGCCATGGATGTGTAAAGAGACATCTGTAAATCAGAGAATCATTTTTTTTTTTTTAGGTAAATCAACTTCCCAGTACAAACACTTATATAGCCCTCATTTAAATCGTTGTGTCTAAAAGTTATCAAATTAAATACTAGCTGAATCCAGAGTTATTTTCCTCGGCATAATGAACGTGCATCAGACCCACGGGACTGCACCGCCCTGCACTCTCATATGACATATCCAGTTCTGCCAGCTTCCTGCTAGCTGTATGCGGCTGTAGTAATGGATATATTGGCTGTAATTCATCACTTTCATTATCTTATAATACACCCATGGGCTGTATGCTGCAAGCCTGTACCGTGGTGGATGTATTAACGTCTCTGTTCCCAAACAACCAGCTATCGGCCAGCAGCTAGTAGTGCTAGTAGCATGACATAAACAGAATTTAATGGAGTTGTAGGCTATTTACTAACACGCAGGGCAAAAGCACAGGACACAACCTCTTCTACATCCATGGTCTGTGGTCTGTTGGACATCAATTTTGGAGGTCCTTGACATGAAAAAAATTGAGATTGCTCTCAAAAACTGTGTACTTGTTTTTTCATTTCATTTATGTCCATCGCTCACTTTATGCTCCTCTGGGAAGCGGCCGCGCAAAAAAGTTTAATTAATAAATAAATAAGTAAGTAAGTAAGTAAATAGTTATAATAGCATGCATATTTATAATATTTAAGTTGTTCAACACAGGCCATTTCAGCAGAGACATTAAATATATGACAATCGAAAATAAATTGTTTTATTTGACTTTTGTACGGCACTTTGTAGGCGGACGTTTTACTGGTAGTCGCTTTCAGTCAAAAAGCATAGCTTGGCTGCTTGGCGCTGACATTGCAATGGAAAAAACAATTGGCTTTCACTTTTTATCAATGTACTCATCCATGTATGTAATTGAGGTGGTGCTCATGGTGCTAACAGCGCAAACAATGCTAACAACGGCAACAGTGCTGACAGAACTAATGGTGTTAACCAGGGGGGTCGCCGACATACGCCGTCGCTGTTATCAGCCGTAACTGCCGTATGAGCGCGGTGCAGAGCGGCGGCGATTAGCTAGCCATTCACAGGGACTCACATGCACTAATATGCACGCGTGGCCGGCCCGGCTACCACAACAAAGAACAGAGAAGCTCGGATTACAACACACACAGAGGGAGAGCGACTTCATTCTCTGCTCAGGATGCCATTACTCCACTATATCTTTACATTGCAAATTGTTGTTTGCTGCTATATTAATGCTCTGAATGTTATATTATATATTATATGTTAATTAAGAGGTTAGTGAAAATAAAAGGAAAAACTTACCACTGCCATCAACATCAGTTTCCTCAATAACGCTCAGAACATCTATAGGCTACCTTGGAGACTGCTGCCTTGTAAACAACCTTGTGTATACATTTCCAATTAAGCGCGGCATAAAGAACAAAGAACGCCATCAATTAAAAATCATCTTACAAAGACACATCCGAAGAAATTACATACTCAAAAGATTCACATCTCTATACAACAGAGGCATCTGTTCCACTTGCACATCAGTAAAAGTGGTGGTGTGATGCTGCTTTAGTGTCTCTGGTGTGCAGATAAGGACATAGATATACATTGAATTTGGAGTAGGGACTTTACATTTGCCTATCTTTAACAGTATCCTGGAAGTAGGTAATCCCAAAACCCCGCATTCATCCTCCAGGGACTCTCATAGAGCTCATTAAATCAGTGTTAATCCAAACACCTGTCATCAAATGCTAATTTGCTGAACACGCCAGGGAGGTTGTTTGGTATAACTAATTTAACATCTGAGGTGAGATATTGGAATGCAACTCCAGACGCTTAACGCGGTCACAAACAGGAATGCTCTGTCACTCTTATAGATTCAGATCTGCACTAAATGTCCCCAATAACCTCCACCCCCCACCCCCCCCGCCCCCAACTTGATCTGTGTTTATACAGTATATTAAAGGGCTCCATTGTAACTGTGCCCCTATTAGACAGATTATAAGATTAGAGAGACATTAGAATGCATCTCTAATCCCGCCAGTCAAGTCAGGACAGTAAGCAAGCCAAGGAAAAGCTCAGAGAACACAGGATCTGCGTGAACGAACGACACCGAATCTGTGCTTAGACACACACCATCACCACCTTGTCGTAGCGAGGAAATGTCAGGTAGCATTGTAATCGACATGCCAGCTAATTGCAGCTGCTGGGAAGTAATGTATTCACAGCGCATGCACAATACGCTTGTATACGAGTGTAGTGTATGTTCTTATGCACGTGTTGTGACCCTGTATGTTTTATGCAAATATTCAAATCTGTGGGGCTTGCCTTTTATAAAACTACAGCTCTCTCCTCCCTTTTCTGTTTTGGTGTGTGGGAGCTTCGGCGCTCCTGGGGAAACGGTGCTTTGCAGCGGAATTGACATTCACTGGAGTGTGCCCCCCTCCTGTCATTTTGTCAACACCATCACTGTGTGGAGCTCAGCCAAGCAAGACATCTGACAGACAGGCAAATGGGAGTGGTGGACTTCAGCAACATAACACCCTCTCGCTGCCCTCTCTGTGCCCAGCAGCGAGGTTCAATGCCCATGCGTACACACAGAAGAGAGAAAGACCATATTTTGTAACCTGGACTTCTTCCTTACTCTCTGATAGTTTGCAGTTGTCTTGGGCAACAGAAGAAGAAAAAAAAAAAAGTCAGGGCCAGACACGGATTGATCAGGCGATGCAATCAGCAAGAGGGTGAACTGCATGAGTGGGTTTCCATTTGTTGCCAAATAGTAAACCTGACACTAAAAATTGATTGGCAAGTGACAATACCCTTTTTATCCTGAAGCATCAAGTGGAAAGCACTGTTTCAGGGTCAAGAATTATGTCTCAGTGTGTCATAGGATATATTTTTTTATAACGCCAGGCTCACAAAGGATAGCATTTTTCTATCTGTTTGGAGAATTGACAAACCGTTAAGAATGGCACATTGCGAATATAATGCCATAAATGAACAATAAAATAAAATTACAACAAAGGCAGAGCATATAGCTGTGATTTAAACCCGGCATTAGTTTCATAGTGGCCACAAATTCATGCAAATTGTGTCTCCTTTGGCCGAAGCCTGTGGATTAATGACATCTCTGACTCTTCACATTTCCTCAAGACACCATTTTTCTTTGGCGGTGAATAAGCAGGAGTCTCAAAAGTGCCATCAAATGCTGAGGTCTGCGGGCGTAAAATATTCAATCAAAATATAAAACAAAAAAAAAAACATTTATGAGATAAACTGCCACCGTGGGCACTACCGAACGGCTTCTCTGTGCTAAACGCCGCGTGTCAGTTTGCTGAAATCCTTCCGCTTCTACATACACACTGAACAACACACTTATCAGTCAGGTGTCATGGCAAAACACTGGAAAAACAGGGCGATAGGGGACTCGAATGGAACCAGCACTTGTCAGCCAGGATGGATCCTGACACCAGAATATGCTCAGGAAATGATTAGATAAACATAACAGAATCCGCCCGGGCGTCTTCGAGGAGGTGTGCTGGCGGCTGATAAAGGATTCAGATTTATGTAGCCTTCACCAAAAGAAGGAGATATTATGTTTCTTGAAAAATGGTACATTGGAGCTGTTGCTGTGATGTACAGTATGCTCAGCAGAGAGCACTGAACAAATATGGAGGGGTTAATAAAAGACAGGAAATGAAAAACACAGCACCACCAGTTTGGCAGCTCTATGTGATATCTTTGGGAATCAATTTCAGCTCTTGAACGCAAGTTTGTTTTGTTTGCCCTTGAATATTGACAGTACATCTCTGTCAGAGAGGTTTTTTTTTCTGACTTGTGCCATATACCAACATGCAGTATAGAACGATTGCCTTTTGTAGATACTGTAGCTGGTTTGTATATTAGAGGAAAGAGCTTAGTAATCAAGTGGGCAACTCGCATCAAATATGTTTTGTTGAATTATGCTCAAGACCACTGACAGCTGTGGAGTAAATTCTGGCAGCTCAGACACTCATCCAACCGGTGCTCTCAACACTGATCAGACCTCAATTACTCAACGACACGGTGTACCTACACGAAGGCTTACACTTAGTCCGCTGTACTGCACCAAATTAATTTCAAATTTGCTTCAGTCTCAACTGCAATAACCCACGAGGGACAACTGTCGCAAAAGAGCTTGAAATGGCCCACAACAGCTCGGAAAACAAACTATAGCGGGAAGAGACTAATCTGATACAGTAATGTTGGCTTCAAACAGCCTGCTCTGTAATAATGCCTACAGGGGGGATGGGGACACGGATCCCCCTGAATGCTGTAAGAAAGCAAATCCCCGCCCCTCAATATTGTGCTCACACAACAGCTGTATGCAGCAGGTTTCGGTGCTTGTTCAATTGCCTTTACAAAAGCGTCTCTGTTGGGTGATACAGCAATGTTTAGAGTTAAACACAAGAAAGGTATCAGTCGTCAAAATCTCTGCCATACCCTTTATACCAAGGTAGAATATCTATACCTCTAAAATCTCAGGTTTTTTCTTGTTTCTTTGAATGAAATGTCCTGAAGTACCTAGATTCTTGCAGCCATCGGATTACCTGGATCAGACAAAAACAGATGTCTAGAAATGGTTGTTTAATTTATTTCCAGAAAACACACTAAATCCCATTACACATTCATGTTTATTAGGAACACCTAGGTAAAACCAATGCAGTTTAATTCAACACCTTCATGAAGGTTACACTGTTAAATTCATTTAACGACCATTAAATCCTCGACCATCTATCCTCGACCAGATTGCACCATTTAAAACTAGGCAACAACAATCTAATAACCTCCCCTGGCTGAGTGATCACACTTGAGCCCTTAAAAGACTCTGTAGAATATTTGAAAGACAATGGAAGAACAACAAGTCCGAAATAGCACATAAACCCCTTAAAAACTGCGTACTTCTGTACTTATACATGCTATTTTGAGTGCATAAGTGTGTTAACACTGAGAAGTATGGCAAAGGTACCTGGATGTTGTACTCAAAACGGTCAAAATGTTAAGTGTGGAACGGATGTATCGGAATTGAGACACAGCACAAATGTTAATTCATCAGAAAGATGCAAGATCAGCTCATTTCTATGAATTGACCCTCTGCCCTGTAAAACAAAGCAGAGCAAGCAAGCAAAAGGGCACAGGGATGCCTAGTGGAGTGGAGGGGTCGTCTATCTAAAAACAACCACAATCCTAAAGTGTTCTTTAGGGTAATTGATTCTGTTATTAGTGATCCCTCCATTTCCGTTCCTGAACCTGATGTTGAGCTGTCTAAAAAATGTCATGCTCATTTTGTAAATAAGGTGGAGAATAGCATGACCCAAATCCAGCCTGACCCTTCCATTCTTTCCATTCTGCATTATAATTCTGCCTCTTTTACCCAGTTTCAACCCATTACAATTTCAGTGTTAGAGAGTACAGTCTCCCATATGAACTTGTCCTCCAACTTAGATAATATCCCCACTAAGCTGTTCAGGGAGGTATTTTCCACTGTTAACCCTGTTATTTTGCATTTTTAAGCATGCCATTGCTCACCCATTGCTAAAGAACCCTAATTTTGGACCCCCTGTCCTTACTCAACTAAGGACCAATCTCCAAAATGTGTTTTGTGTCTAACATTCTGGAGAAAGTGATATCATCTCAACTGATATTTTTTATGAATAATAATAGTGTTTTTAACAGTTTACAGTCAGGTTTAAGAGCAGGTCATAGTATGGAGACAGCTCCTTTCAAGGATATTAATGGCCTACTGCTGTGCTGCTTGCTCGATTTTTAGCTCTTTTAGATGACACAGTCAATCATGGTATCCTCTTACATTGCTTGGAGACTTGGGCAGGCTCTTAGCTTATTACACTACTATCTTTCCAACAGAACCTTTTCTGTCACCCTGGGTAACTCTACTTCCTTGACGGCTCAGTTGAGTTGTGGTGTCCCTCAAGACTCAGTTCTTGGCCCTCTTCTATTTTCTACATACATGCTGCCTCTTGACTTTATTATTTTTATGCTGACGACACTCCATTAAACCCACAGATCTTAGCAGCCCAGAAAATCTCACAACTTGCCTCTCTGATATTAAATCCTGGATATCCCAAATTTCCCTAAATTCAATGATGATAAGTCTGAAGTCAATCTGTCCCCTTAATTCCATCATCTGTTTTGGTGCTAATCCTTCTAATCTGTCAAATAATACTAAGCAAGCCTCTAGGAAGCTAAGGGTGATATTTGATGCCGTTTCGATGATCAAGTCAAACATTTTGTAATGTCATGTTTCTTCCAGCTCAAGCTAATCTCTGAAAATCTGTCATTTTTATCAATTGCTGATCTACTAAAAGTTGTACTGCATTTATTTATTTATTTATTTTTGCTCTGATTATTGTTACGCACTGTACTCGGGTATCAGCCAGGGCTCCCTCTACCGTCTCCAGTTGGTAAAAAATGCTGCTGCTTGACTCATTACCGGGACTAAGAGGCATGATCACATCACTACTGTGCTCGCCTCCCTACACTGGCTCCCTGGTAGTTTCCAAATTGATTTTAAAATGTTATTGCTCACATTTAAGGCCTTAAACGACCTTGCTCCGAAATACATCTCTGATTTACTGAACTGGTATGTGCCCTCTTGGCCATTAAGGTCCCTGGATGGAGCCCTGCTGCCTAGTTACAGGTCACAGTTTGTGACAAAAGGTGATCAGGCTTTTACTGTTAGAGCTGCCACACTATGGAGTCTCTAGCTTCTTTTAAATAACTTAACTAACTCTATTTGTGAAAGCTTTTGGAAATGTTTTGGAAATGTTTGATATACGATTTTATTTATAATGTTTTCATTCCTATTTATTTAATCTTATTCATTTTATTGTTCTTTATCTGTCTTTGCCTTATTCTCATTTCATCTGTCTTGTTTGATTTTACTTTCTTTGTAAAACACTTTGACATTGTTAAGAAAATTGCTATATGAATTAATTGCATTGCTACTATTATTACAATGTTCAGTTTTTGTTTGAGAGAAGTGTTGATTCAACTCTATGGTCATTTTAGGGGATGTACAAAACAAAGATATGTTCATGTTGGCATTTTTAAACACTTGCATGCACATGCATAATACACATGTGCGTGTATCTGGTAGATGGTCCTTGTAGTTTAACATCCTGTATGTTTATTGTATAAGAAATGAATAGCCTATGAAATTTGGGTGATTCAGCCTTTTTTTACCCATTAATTGGTTGAGATTAATTATGCATTTTGTCAAAAATATAATTTTGAAGAGATGTTTTCAATATTGTCTTGTATTAATTGTAAAACAATGTTGATGTTTTGAGAATCTGAACCTGTCAAGTTTGCAATAAAGACTGAAAATACTGAGGAAGATACCTCATTGTTTTACCCTTTAGCACTTTAGCTGCATGTGGTTCGTAACTCTTTGGGAACAGAATATCATTTGATACAAAAGAAATAGTTTTGCATCATACTTATGAAAGCAGACCTAGAGCATGGTTTATAAAAACAAAAAAATGAATTCATTGAAGACTTTGATCCTGAATTAATAGCACAGCTGTTTGACTAGACTGCATTATTTTGCACAGGTGTTCCTGGTATTGTGCCCAGCACTTCTGCTGGAATAGATTTTACGTCACATCTCCCTTTGTTTACTGACCACTTATTCTAAGTGAGGTCTTTGCACATTTCTAATCATCCCCGAGGTTTTAAGTCTCCAGGCAAATGTTGTTGTTAACAAGTCTTTTTGCTTAAATTCCACTTGAACCATCAATAGGTTAGAATTTGGAAGCTATAGCCAAGCATTAAACCTAACCTGCATTACCCTTTACTACATATTTGGGTGATTATTGCTCAGGAAAATAAATGCTAGAATTTATTAAACAAGGGTGACGGATGTTTTTCTGAGATGAAAGAATGACAGGCATCTTTGAAATGCTGCCTTGGCTTTTAAAGTGTAGATAAATCAGAACAAATGATGGGGAAAATAATGAAAGAGCAGCTACTAATGACCGCTTTAACAAAGCAGAGTCGTCTCAGTAGACAGCGACAACAGAACTAGAGCGCAGACAAACGCTGTGACACAATAAATATATTGATAAAAAGGACCAACCACTGAGTGCTCTCTGTTTTTTCTTACATGATCTGAGCATTGTGTGTAAACCTGTATTATTTATGATTCTCATCTTCTGTTCAATCCAAAACCAATAACTCCACATTTCTCTGATCCCTCTAATATTTCGTGTGTAATGCCTCTGAGCACTTTGGTTCATTCCATAGTGAGCCAATTATACTGCAGAAAAGAGCGAAAACCGGGGAACTGGTAGATTGCTGGTGGCAGTTTGATGATTAGAGAAGTAGTCTATGACTGAGAGCTGAATCCCAAGAAACATACGGCTGAGAAAACAAAGGTGGGGAAGGTGAACATGTAA
>CAKAKR010000573.1:0-16584 GCA_916700685.1 Adelosebastes latens | reverse complement strand
GCTGATAACTACTGTAGAGCAAGCACTAGAGTCACTGCTTCAGTGGAGCTGTTCAATAGAAGACCATGTGATCTGTGAAGGGCAGCTCCCTGGTGTGAAAGAGTGTAACTTTATGAATGTGAAACACGGTGTTGCTGGGAAAGACACTCTCTGCTTAGCAACTCCGTTAAATATAAGTGAAAAAGGACGCAAGGACGAAGAAAATCATTGAAATGGCAAGTAACTCCCTCATCGAATGGCAGAGAAAATATCTTAATGAATATGTTTATCATGAGTACAAGAAGATTGAAATGTAATATGTCAAGAGAGTGTGTTTGCCATGTCCAAACTGTCCAGGATCACATATAAATGTTAAACTAATAAGACTTAATGACCTTTCTTGATGAAACATCAATTTTTAATTTGCACTTAACTTGCCCTCAGAAATAGGTTACTGTAGTCTGCTCATGTGATAGTGTTTCTGCATATGAAAGGCAGTGTTTTTCTTGAGCCTATATGTAGAAACTATTGTTAACCATCGCTATCAATCTTAAGCTGTTAACGTCAATTTAAGATTCTTCTCTTAACACTGTCTGGAAATACAATTCAGTATCATTCAGTAATGTGACTGCAAAGATCAGTGTCGTCATTTAATCATTTAAATTCTGTGTAAAGCGCGTCTCATGACATTAAAACTGGCTATATTAAAATGCTGAATGATTCAGCACTGAGGCAAAATACTCCACTGGAATTTTAAAATACAAAAGAGTAGGTGCCGGATTCTGACTGAATCCACTCAACCCACGTTTCAAATATCCAACAAGTCCAATAACGCAATCCACAATGTAAATCTTTGTATAACACAATGCGCCACAACCCTCTTCTTACTTGTAGAGTTTGCATTTGTGTATTATTAATTGTATTCGTAATAATTATGCGGTCATACAATGAGAAAAATAGAAATACCACCTTGCGGTTGTATGCTTCCATCAAAGAGTCAAGTTGCAGTTTAGATCCATGTCTGTCCAAAATGTCATCACTTCACCATTCTATCTTGTTAGACGTGTGTGTTAAATTATAATTAGCATATGAATTATTGGGTTTTGGCCAAAAATCTGTTTTGTGAGGTCAGAGCAACCTTTGACCACCAAATTCTAATCAGTTCATCCTTAACTTCAAGTGGATGTTTGTGCCATAATGCAATTCCCTCAAGGTGTTCCTGAGATGTCGCTGTCACAAGAATGGGATGGATGTGAGGTCAAAACCTAGTCAGTTCATCCTTGAGTCTAAGTGGACATATAGTGGTAAATTTGATGAAATTCCCTCCAGGTGTTTCTGAGACGTCGTGTTCAGGAGAATGGTACGGACGGACAGACGTAAAGACAGACAACCCGAAAACATATTGCCTCCGGGCAAGGCTGTCGCCAGCGCGGACGCATAAAAAGTATGGAGGCATAAAAAGTATGGAATTAAACTGCATCAAGACATGTCAAGAATCGTTTGTACTGGAACTGTAAAACTACATCAAAATTAAAACAGAATTTCAACCTAGAAGTTCCCAGCCACAACACTTGTTGAGCTTTAAAAGTAATTGGAGCTGCAATGATTGATTGATTAGTCGGTCAACAGAAAAACAGCTACTTTGACAAGGTTTGAAGTTGAATTTATAAACGATTAATCGTCAATTATAAGCAAAAATGCCAAATATTCTCTGGTCCCAGTTTCTCCAATATGAGGATTTGCAAACTTCTCAGTTTGATATCATTGTCAACTCAGTATTATGGGGGTTTTGGACTGTTGGTCGGACATAACAACACATTTTATGGCATCACTGATGACTCTGGGAAAGTGTGAAGGGCATTTCTCACTATTTCCTGTCACTTTATAAACCAAGCGATGAATCGATTAATAATCAGTAGATTAATCGGTAATGAAAACAATCACTATAGTTGAAGCCCTATCAACTTCACTGTTATGACTGTGTGACCTGATTCAGAGGTTTTCTGTCTCGGGGACTTAGAGAGACTATTCATAAATTAATATCTAAACAGAACAACTAGCATCAGCAAGTACAAAACAAAGGCAAGACCTTGCCTGTATTTAAATCAGACTGCACTGACACAGATGTCACATTAAAACCGAATGAAATCATAATGCATGGAAGATAAATACAAGTTGACTTAAATCTAAATGCCCTGACTGACATCTACATTAAAGAACACATGAAAGGCCCCGAACGTCAGCCTACATGCGTGAGGAAACAACTGATGCATTCTCCCTTAGCTTCAAATGGAATAGCTGCTCGGAGACAACAACAGAGGCATTTTATATGTGGTGCCGCCGTGACGAAGGATGCTGCTCAGCTTTTGTTTATTACTGTTATACATCTTAGACTTCACTGTAAAACAAAAAGCCAAGCCTTCCGCTAATGACTCATCACTGAAAGAACATGAGCATCATGTTTACAGGGTCTGAGCAATTAAGTGACTGCCAATTACAACAGCGACTGTGACAACCCAACGCTCATATCTATACCGACAGCGGCTAAGGAGTGGGATAAAGTGCCGGTTGAAACAGCAATAAAGATTCACATCCAAACTATAGCATCCTTAAATCAACAGCATTATTAAATTTGAGGCGCAAAGAGAAGACAGCAACACAATGAGTAGAAAACAAGCTTTTTAGCAGTAACAAAGTGGAAGTCTCTTGGGATGGTAATGCTTGTTTTGATAACAATTGGATCATTTCAAAGCTGCACTAATCAATATTTTCATATTAACAATGGATCAAAATGACTTTGTGTGATGTGAAAGGTGTTGCTCGTAGCGATAAGCCCACAGAGAATTATCACCCGACTCTGCAGCTGCCCTTCAGAGTGTTTCAGCATTTTTCAGCTCTGTTTTGAGTTTCCAGCAAGCAAACGCAGCTCTCAACCTTGTTCCCAGGTGCAGTAGGCAGCTGTTTTCAGCAAAAGAAAAACTCTTAAAACCCACTCTACGCTTCCTACCCAGCAGCAAACTGCAGCGGATAAAGTTAGTGAATACCTGCGTGAACATCTAGCAAGCTAAAGAGCCAAATATGTTGGAGACCAAACCAGAGCTAAAAGGGTATAGCAATCTCAGAACCCATCGGCTTCCAGTCTGATAACAAATAAGACCCGGGGCAAGGGGCTATATTTCTAGGGGTTCTGTAGTAGCCAGCAGATACAGTCCGTTTAGCAGCTTGACATGCAATACTGGAGCAGGAGTTGAGAGACGATCTGTACGTTAGGATTGTTTTACAAGTAGCCGGTTTACAAGCTAATTTTAAAACAATAAAAAGCTAAATCAACATCAGACGTTAGCCGGCGGGTTCGAGATTGCATTTCAGCCAATGCGTTCCGTCTCTTCACGTGGATTGTTAACCTGCATTCATTGATTGTAAATTAATTGCAAATTTTTTTTACCTGTACAAAATGTACCTTAAAGTGAGATTTGTCAAATATAGTATCCATTATAGTTAAAGCGGTAGTAGGCAGTATATTTTTGGCATCATTGGGCAAAAATGCCATGATAACCTTTCAGCATATTGTAATTCAAGTGTTCTGAGAAAAAACTACACTTCTGCACCTCCTCATGGCTCTGTTTTCAGGCTTTAGAAAATCTAGCTCGTGACGGGAGACTTTGACCAATCACAGGTCATTTAATTGAGAGACCGTTCCTATTGGCTGTGTCCCGGTCATGTGACCGGAACTTGCCATTCCTTCACCAGATTTCACAATGGCGGCTGCGTTACAAACTTTCTCATTTTACAGCTAAACCGTGCACTACAAGATGATTCTGAAAACATTTGAGGTGAGAAACAGGCATTAACATAACAAAATATTGATTCATATTTGATCAGCGCGGTCTAGTCCGACCGTTTGGTCGGAGTACGCGAGTGATTGACAGCCGGCTCTCGTAGATGGCAGCTGGACAGCAGACCTCAGATCAGCTCTTACTGCTTGTTTTCCTCCAGTATGTGAATTCTTGCAGATGCCGTTAGGAGCACCGGAGGACACAGAGGCACATGATTTTTTTCTGGTTGCCTGTTTCATGTACTACTGTCACGATATAGTGACCATTTTTTAAAAATAACTTTTTTTAATCATATTTGCTCCAATCTCGCCTACTTCAGCTTTAATGGACGGCGGTACCAAACGCCGACGGCCGTGACAAAGCCTCAGTATTTAACACCCTGTGAACACCCATTTTTTTTGTATAAAAATCCCAATACTCTTTATTGCATGATGACATAATAGCAGCCTGCTAATGTTTGTTGATTTGTGATTCCTCCCTCAGTCATATCATCCCGAACATGCTCCTTTATACACCAAGTAAATATCCAGTTTCCCGTATCCAACATTACAGCATGATGCTATTCAATGATAAAACTTTGTGTTCTAGGAAGCGCGATAACAAAGTAATCTATGACACGCACTTTCAGTGTTTGAAGAGTAAACACTGCTGTCATTTCAAATGTCTTCTGAGAGCAGCGAGAGCAACAGCACAGTACCTGAAATGTGGCTTTGAATATAAAGCGTCCAGGCTACTCTTCACCCCGCACTGATCCTGGTCCTTTTAATTACTTTCTCATTTGTAGGAGCCACCCAAGGTTCTGTTTATTGTAGCCCACTTCATTACTGTCATGTGGCCAACGTGGTTGCCATGGTGTGACCATTATGCCGTGTCCTTTGAATTTCAATTATCATCCACAGTCAGATTTTTTGCTGAGGACATTACCCGGCTGCACAAATATCATTTTCTCTCATCTTGAGGAGTCCAGCTACCCCTGAAAGTCACATTAATAATCATGTCACTGCTATATTGTAGATGTCATTTGATGGCGTGAAAAACAGAGTGGGGGATGTGGAATCGTGACATTTATTTTTTTTTCCTCCCTGTAATTTTCGCACAAATGTTTTATGTTGCATGGGCGAAATCGTGACACAGATCGCTGCGGCGCATTAAAAGTCGCTCAGAGGTTGCCCTTGCGCGGTCATTAAACAGATGCCCATCTCGTAAGGTGCCCCATCACTCACGTCAGACACTTTAACCACTTTCCACCAAACTGCTGCTCTGCAAAATGCATAAATGTTTACACGAGGGGTGTCAGCTCAAACATGCCAGGCTCCTGCGATGTCTTTCGGTATAAATAAAGCACCAGTTCATTTAGATAATGATGGAGCTCTCACTCAATAACAATCGAGGCAAATGGCAACACAGCCGAGCCCCACTTAAAGAAAGAAAATATATGAGAGCGTTTTTTCACCCTAGTGCTAAACAACGCCCAGGGATAAGAGCCGGATTATTTCCACTTAGTCATTATCCCTGCTAACCATTTGCAGTCCATCAGTGTATAGATTGACATTACCGTCTCCCTCGGGTCAATAGTTAGGTCTAATTCCACATCTGCTTCTTACTTGACCTCTAGTCAATTCTCAGTTCCCCAATGTGTGAATATTTGTGAACAACCTCGACTCCGTACGTTTCCTCTCGACATTATAAAGTGCAAAGCAAACAAAATCCAACACCGCGAGTGCTCATTCAAAGAGACATCATGTTGAGTTTCTCTCCGCCGCTGTACGTCTTGTTTGAATTTATTCGCTGTCACTCGTACAAAAGTATTGATCGGATGCAAATGATGATCTGTGGAATGTTTCCAACTCAGCAAACATGTGACAGATTGAGACAAAGAAGGCGTCCGCTGTTGTGATGAATGAACAGGACGCTGAGCACCTTTCAGCTACACAATTGCAGTTGCACAGTGAGATGCTCTATCCTTGAAAAGACAATTTGAAAATAGTAGCCTGTTTCTGCACACATTAAGGTGAAATTAGGATACAATGGGCCTCATGCGGCAACATTCTTATATTTCTTTTGTATTTTTTTTTTCTTAATTTTACTGTTCAGAGAAAAAAAAACAGAGAAGTCGACTCCAGACGCACCACACGTTCTTATCCATCCAAATCTGCTCTCACCCAGGTGTGCTGAATGATGAACGCCCCCTAAACACTGTATAAGGGCAGGTGTTGTGCCGTGGGCAAATACTCTGGCACGTGCCCAAGAATTGGAGAGAAGCAACCAAAAATAGGCTGTAAGAAGAAGAAGAACTTCAGCAGGAGTTAAATTGAGGAACTGTTAAATAAACTTAAACTAAGTAAACATGATTTTCCAGAGCGTCAGTGCTGGTGTTGCAGGAAAATAAAAAGCATCTATGAGCAGTATGTAAGCCATTCAGAAGCTAAACACACGCAATATCATCCAAGGGTTTTTATGCTCTTAATTGGAATCGATGGAACAATAGTATTTCCTCCACAATGTAAAGTTAGGGCTGTCAATCGATTGAAATATTTAATTAAACAAATTTAAAATGAATTGCAAAATGTACGAAAATGTTCAAAATCAACGTTCAAAATCAATCAAAATGTACCTTAAAGGGAGATTTGTCATGTATTTAATACTCTTATCAACATGTGAGTAGGCAAATATGCTGCTTTATACAAATGTGTGTATATATTTATTAATGGAAATCAATTAACAACACAAAACAATGACAAATATTGTGCAGAAACCCTCACAGGTACTGTATTTAGCATTAAAAATATGCTAACATGGCAAACTGCAGCCCAACAGGTAACAACAGCTGTCAGTGTGTCAGTGTGCTGACTTGACTATGACTTGCCCCAAACTGCATGTGATTATCATAAATTGGGCATGTAAAGGGGAGACTCGTGGGTACCCATAGAACCCATTTTCGTTCTATCCTGAGGTCAGAGGGACCCCTTTGAAAATGGCCATGCAAGTTTTTCCTTGCCAAAATTTAGGACAGGTTTGAAGTGTTATTTAGCCTCCTTTAGCAACAAGCTAGTATGACGTGGTTGGTACCAATGGATTCCTTAGCTTTTTTTAGTTTCATATGATACGAGTATCTTCACTCTAGCTTTAAAACTGAGCCCGCCACAACCTAGAAATCGCAAGTTGCATTAACGCACTAAAGAAATTAGTGTCATTAAAACTTTGCATTAACGTGTTATTAACGCCTTAACTTTGACAGACCTACTGTAGTTATAATCCAATCATTATGATTGCTCTAAAACATATTATAATCTAAATTTGATTATATGATATTCATGCATTTTTTTTTATGTTCCTTAAATTTAAAACTCATGTATCATTGCGTTGGACAAACAATTCGTGGACTATAAAAACAAGATTTTTTTTTTTTATCTTGGTAAGAGTGCTCTCGACCACTCTGAGCAATGTTTTCTTACCTAAGAGAACAGCAAAACAAAGAAAAAAATTGGTGAATCCCATAAATCAATTGTTATTAACAATAAAAGAACAAATCGTGGATACGTACAAATATAAGTTGAGGTTTGTTCTCATATCGCTTCATGCATGAGGCCATTTGGTTTGATTGCTTTCATGATATTCATGAAAGGATATAAGGACAAGAGACCGGTATTATAAAAGATTATCATACAAGGAAAATGCCCAAGGTCAACAACATCACATAGGACTAATTATAACCCTGTCTCCATTATGAATTGCTACATCTTATAAACTATCTTCCTTTTCATGTCTGACCCCAACATTAAGGAGAGACTCCATTTAATTTACAATAATGCTCATATCCACAGGCAGATATTAAGATAAAGCAATACGGCTGCGTCTACACTCTGCGTACAATCCCAGGCTCTCTGTAGTCCGTTTAATTGCCGTCCAAAACACTCATAAATATTTGATGCTGCGGAGATCCCACCAGATATCACCGTTTCCAAAGAAGAGTCTGCTAAGGTAAGAGACATCAAAGATAGTGTCAAGAAAATGTGTCATATATGTTTCAAGAAACGCTCTGAAAGGGAATATTTGAAAGCGTAAAGAGGTGGATCTGTTTGATCTGTATAGAGGAGAGAAAACAAGCCAAAATGCAGAAGAGCAGCCTCACTGTAGCAGCCTCCCAACCCTGACCCGGAGGTGGACAGTCATATCTCACGGGACGAGTGTCAATGCAGCCTTGTGTTCTGGCTGAGTACCAATTGATTTCTGCAATGACACATAGCCCTGCACCGCCATAATGTGGCCTCAATTCATTAAAATCAAATCAGTCCTAATCAAGCTCTCATATGAGCAGAGACCGGCGAGCAAAATAGTTAATTTTACACATTTTATAGAGATAATGAAAAAGCATATTCTATAATGCTCAAAAGTGTGAATTCCTGTAACATGTTTATGTTTTTTTGGAATGTATGTCCATGTTTTAGCGTTCATAATAACACGGAGTAAGCCAGCAGAGACGCCTTTTGGATTTGAAAGCTATAAAACAGAATTAAGCGTATAGACCAAAGGCTTAACAAAATGCTGCTATCATGCATAAAAATTGAAATGGTTCCTATTTCATTAATTCTCGTTCCTTAAGGCGACTCTATCAGGTCACACAATGGAGGTTGCAGTTAACATATGAAATGGATTCTCTCACGCACCGCTGATGTGATGATAGCGAATCAAGCAAAGCGAGGCAGAGCAATAGACTAGACAGCTCGAGTCACAATTCATTTTTGCTGCTGCGGATACACCTTGCGGTCGGTCTCTTCGATGTTGCAACAAAAAAGTGAGGATGTCACAAATGATAAGCCTTGTGTGGGCCCTTGACCTCCAGAATAACAACAAATATATGACAGGAGCTTGAGGAACCAATCAACTAAAAAAAAAAGGGGGTTTGGAGTACAGGCTAGATCAAAAGCAGCGTTCCCTGGGTTTGCTTGTGGTTTTGATGACCAGAAAAGAAAGTAAAGATGAATATCTCTGAAATATTTTGAGTTTGGAATAACGTACATCAAAAAAAAGCTAAAATCATGTACTGCTTTTAATAAAATCTGACCATGTCAGCAATAATAAAAAACATTTTCAAGAGCTTTATGTTAACTGCATCACTGCCAACTGGTATTGCCTCAGCAGGACCACTCTAGGGCGGCAATAGATCAAAAGACAACACAGCAGGATAATACACTAGATAAATAATTAAATGTGGTTTTATGCTATTAGAATAGCATAGCTAATTCGGTGTGTTCGACAGGGAGACAAAATGCATATCAACCACTGCAGGAGGAGTGGAACAATGAAGGGGCAGACGAAGTGTTATGGATCAACTAGTTTGACCTTTTTATTTAATCCATCCATGGACGCTTGTAGTGATGACAAATCTTTAGAAACAGTAAAATAACATTTAGCTGATGCCTTATGCAGTCAACCTTTTCATTAAAATTAAGGATGCACCGATCAGACTTTTTCAGTCCCGATACCGACAGCGATACCCGGGCTTTGGGTATCGGCCGATACCGATTCAATACCAGTGTTTGATTAATAAGCCGCATGCCTCACTGTGTGGAAGTCAATGGGATCATTCTTGTATGTGTAAGGCAACATCAGGCTTGACTTAAACATTGCTTTCCTAACTTAACAAAATGTGCGTAGACATTTAATTTTAGACATAAAATAGTTGTAGAATTTGTTGGCGTAGCAAGAGGGAAACAGCTGACATGTTTGTACTTAGCTGTCTCAGCTATGCGGTCTACTGGAGTGCTGCTGATAGCAAATAGTAGTACAAACATGTAGAATCAAGACTTAAAGATAGAATTGAATTGAGTAGATCGAACCCACTGTCACCTGGTCCACGGGAAGGCATATAAATAGCATGACATTACACAGACATTTTGTGTGTCATGAGTACACATTTTAGCTTTTTTCATGTGTCATTTGTATGCCACGCAAACGTCCGCAGTTATGTTTCGGCAAGAAAATCACTTACTTAGGTTCAGACAAGAAAACCACTTAGTTAGGAAAAGGGAAAAAATCATGGTTGGGCTTGAAATAAGTAAGTAAAACATGCACGGAAACAACGTAACACAACTACAGAAAACACGTGACAAACATCACTGACATAACTTACAAAACAAAACCCCGGTCAACAACGGTCTCTAACACAAGTCTCCTGGTTAAAAGTCCAGTGTTTGTTGGTCACTAACTCTTACCATAGCATTTATACGCGGATGCATTGACATTGCAGTCAGTACAGGATACATGGCGTACAAATGACATGCGGAAAGCAAAAAAAGGCATACTAATGGCAAGCTAAACGCCTTGCGCATTGTCGTGGCATTTAGACGCCTCTTTGTGTGAATGAGCTGCTCATTGATACCTAATTCAGCTATTTGAGTCAGTTATCAGCCGGATATCAGATATCAGTATCAGATAAGTGCATCCCTATTTAAAATGTAAAAAAATAGGCATCTAAAGACTGATAGTCCTGAGTAAAACCTTGTGACAAACAAATGCTACCAGCCAATCCATTTTCCCATCAAGCCACTTCTCATTTTAGCTTTATCTCTCATATAGACACGTGTCTTGTACAAACAGTACAGCCAGATCAAAATGTGATATTAGTAATAGAAACAAATATATAAATGTAATATAAAATGAAAACACCTTTCAATATGAGTGTGAAAGTTCATGGTTAATTATAAACAGTAAAAAAAACACATTCAATAACTAGATTTCTTTACGAAGGTCACAGGATGTAAACTGAGAAAACCCTATTCACTGAGGAAGAAGCTCCAGAAACAGCTAGTACAGGACGTTGAGTTAAGATTTTGTTTGTCAAATCTTTCAATAAATTGCTATTTAATACCCCAAACAGCCCAAATTGCAGCCTCAAAATGACTATAGAGTTCAATCAACAGATGAAGTGATGTAATAAGAACCTGCGTGTAACATTTCTTGTTTCTCTTACTTGTAATCAAAGCCTATTTATTATTTAAATACCCCCAAAATTGTTGTATTTTTTTCCCAATTACAGCAATTTAGCTGGTCATTGCTTCCTGTATAGGCAAATCACACAGATGTGGCTTTGCAGATCCATTTAGGACCTGGCGCATGTTTAGTTTTACTTTCCTATTTTAGGTCACAGTCGAGGTATCACCTTTTGCCCGGAAAACCCCTCTGCCTTTACCAAAACGCAGCCTTCCGAGTTGAGTTTAGAAGCAAACAAATACAGCGCAGATTATTTCTATGTGCTCTGGTAATTACCTTTCATGACATTCCCCCTCAAGAGGTAGCACGCAATCTGTGCTGACCTGCCAAATTACCACCGTAATGCCTCCCTCTCCAATTAGCACCCAAAAGATCACCTCGAAGGCTGACGATGGTACACACTATTTAAAAATAAACCCTGAGACACATACTGTGTTTTAGGAAATCAAACTTAATCAAGCACATTGTAAGTTCCCAAAAAAAAATTGCTTAACAAGTCTATCTGTATGCACAATAAAACAAGACGGTAATAAGACAGACTGTTTCCAAAGCTGCTGCCTGATGGTTATTTATGTATTTGCCGTTTGTGAGCATTAAAATTGTAGGTGAGTAAAAGGGCGTGTTAGTGCTTAATTTGCTGACTACTAACTGCCAAAGGTTAACACATCAATACAGCCCCTAGTTATATGACTCATACATCATCAGTGTACCTTTCTGGTATTGACAAAGATTTAGGATGTAGGCAATAACATTGATTTCTTTCTTTACAAATCTCAATCTTATGTAAAGCCTGAGGCAAAAGTAATAACTCACATAGTAGCCAGTCATGTATAAAATGCAGCTATTTCTCTATTTAGTTAGCATCAACAATAGAGTTTGACGTAATTTTTTCTCCATGTGCACGTATTCCTCAGCAACTGCATCCAACTAATTCACCAAGAAAAGATGACGACAGTATCAAACTGTTTTTTGGCCACAGAGGAGGAACGAGAAAGGCAAGTTTTTATAATGCATGCCATCCTGCGTGTGATGTCTCCATGGTATATAGTCAAAGCCTTGGGTTTCCTCTAACGGCTCTCATTAAGGCAGTGGTGTCAGCCACTGGCAGAGAAGAAGGATGATTTTATCAATGATTTAATTAATCATCAAAACTCCCCCCCTCTCCACATTCCCTCTTATCCATTCTTCTTGCCCATCACTCTCCCTTCAGCTCCCTCCGAAAGCCTTACGTCGCACACACATAGAGTCGCACGCACACACACCTGCTCTTTTTCAAGACACTGCAACACAAGTAGCCTTGTCCTTTCTCTCAGTTTCCCCCTGACTTCAACTTGCTCCCTTCCCAGTCCAGCAGACAGCAAAAGTCCCAAAAAAGCAATGTCACCACTATTCAGGAGGCATCGCGTTCAGTGAATTAGCACCACAAAAGGACAACTGTCTCTCAGCCTGCCCAGAACTGACAGAGATAATAGCCTAGTTCAACAGAAAAGCTCTTCCTCCCTCCTTTCAAGTCCCCAACATGCTTAGCGCACACAGAGAGAGATCCTCTGCCATTGGACGAATTAAGGCTTCAGCATTTGACAGGACTGAACAGACCTTCAGATTAGTAATCTTAGATTGCACGCTTTGGACCCTCTTTTGTTCCAGAGTCCCTAGCCGGGTAAAAACTGACAAAAACAAAGACGACCTTTCTTCTTCTTTATCTCCTACCTGGTGTTGAGGCTTAAAGCTGGACAGAGAAGCAGTAAGCAAATAGCTTGGATGAATTTCATAGCTGTCTCACACTCCCGTTCCTTCTCCCTTCTCAGATGCTTCCCCCGTGTCTCTCTCCCCGACTCTCTAGCTCTCCCACTGGCTGCCTGGGTTTTTTTAGCGCACTCTCTCTCACACACACTCACACACACGCACCCAGACACACAAGCGGCGAGGCAGACAGATGCAACACAGTGGCTCGGCGAGAGGGAGGATCTCTGGCTTTAAATAACACAGGGACACGGACCGACTTGCTAATGGAAAGGAGCGGGTGGGGCTGAAATCAAGAGAGGGAGATGTGGGAGTGATATGATGTCAGCGCACCGTGCAGCTTCAGCTATTGGCGAGAGGCTTTCTTGCCATTGTTTGGTGCCGGTTGTTTCCTCCAACAATACACCTCTCCATTCATTTCATTCTGCACTGCTTACTACCTGCAGTCTGATAGGTGGAGATACAGCAAAACATTCAGAGGAAAGAGTGGGCAGCCCGGGTCAGAGAAAACACTCAAGGGGTTAACAGTTCAGCTACAGCAAAGTCAGTTAAGGCAAGACACTAATAAATTTAAAGTGTAATTAGTGATGAAGCTCTGTACTTCAAACAGAAGGCAAGGTTGGTTAGGTTGTTAGTTAATGACAATGAAACAAAAAAAAATCAATTACCTTTAATTACCCAAACTAATTGAAGTGCGATGCCAAGTACTATATGATTTTTTTCTCTCTTTGCTTTTTTTCTTTATTAGGTTTTAATGTTTTTCATTTGCTTTCCAGATAAATAGCAAGTGAAGTAATGCATTTTTTTAAAAACTGAGCTACAACTGGCTACACTTGAATAGCTTTCTAGTAAAAAGTAAAAACTTGCTGAAATCAGTATTTAAAACAGCAAAGTGTCATCTCAGAAAACTAAACAAAAACTGATATAATAAAATATAATTCTAAAAGAAAGAGAGTTAAATCTTAGAAGGTTAAACAACGTAGAATAAGTAGGAATATAATTTAATATTGAAAGATATTTTAAAAAATAATGATTTAAAATAAACTTCAAATTAAATCTTAAGATGGTACAATTGTTGCATGGTTTCCAGACTCTTGAATCCAACCTACTCCACCGAGTTCGAGTTGACTGATTCGTCTGGCATCATGACATGAAACAGCGGTTTCTCAGTTAAAAACCAACTGAGTCAATGAGCGCTGCAGGGGGTGACTAACGATTAGCCAATCGGCGCCAGAGGCAGGACTAACGCCATTGTCAAGCTGTTGTGAAGCGTTGTCAAGCTGTGCGCAGTAGACGGCATGTCTTCTCAAACCCCGGCAAAACCTGTGGCTACGCATCAATGTGAGCACTTAAAATGCCGTTAGATTCAGGCGGATACGTCGGTCTCTAGTGATCGGTTAGGAAAATCAAAACAACCCCCCGCAGAAATCGGTTAGAGTGGTGGAGGCAATGTCATGGATGGAAACTGAGTTGACAATTATGTCTGGTATCAGGCAAGTAGGTTTGGCCAATGTGGATAACATCCTCTATTGCAGTATATGTAATTATATATAGGGGCATTGATAGACAGTATATTGTGATATAGTAAGCATTATGGAAATTAATGAGAAAACCATTTATGTATGAAATAACCAGATTGGAAATCTCTATTTCTGTCTAATTCAGTTAATTAAATACCTCCAAATCAAGAAACTTCATCACACTGGTGTAGAAATAATTCTAAAATCCAATATTGCCATTAAGCAATGCTAATGTATTGCTAACAATGACCACAATTGCCCTTATACACCCAAAAATAGCTACCACAGTATACATGGTATGGCAAAATGTTTGACGGCAGACAAATTTATATCTGTTTGGGGTATACTTAGGCATCCCCCACCCCTACAAAATAGTATTTCATTTTAGAATAACTTTTAAAAAGTGGCACAAAAAAACAACAACCTTGCTAGCAAGATCACAATCCGTACAAAATGTCCCAGAAGTACAGCGTCCCAACATTGTTCGTACAAGGTGAAATCCAGTGTTGTAAAGTAAGACATGCAGCCCTCGTATTTTTAAATCAAACACACCTGGACAACGATAGACGAATGGAAATGCGTCTTAATGAAATCACGCCATCCCCCGGCCTCACCCTTGGCCTCACTTGCCCCGCGATTCGCTTTGAAATTCGAGGTTAACCTCATGAAAGTAAGAACAGCTCGAGAACAAAATGTTGAGGACTGAGAGGATGTTCCAAGCACGACACTAAGCCACGTAATCCAGGTAGAATATTAAGCAGTCCATACAAAAGGTGGAGGTCATACACCATAGGCATGATAAATGATTCCCATTACAGGTTTAATAGAGTATTGGACCCCAGCAGCATCCCATTTTCTATACTGAAAGATCCCCACCCATTTATTTGGTCTAATTAGAAGTTCATGCATGGAAACCCATGGTGACCAGTTGTAATGAGTCTGCTAGACCGCAGCATGCCTTGGTTACCGGGGAGAGCGGTCTCGGCGGACCTCCGTAATCTGTCTCAATCATGTAGCACATCAGCCAGAAACTTGTAGTCTCAGTGCTCGGAGCCAACCTGTTGAGCATCTTATCATAATGAAGAATAATTACCATAAAACCGGCATGAATTGTTGATATTATGCAAGATTACATTTGGATAAATCCCCATAGCTAAGCCTGGATGTCACATCAATTGATTTGTATATTTTGTTTAGGAATGCTTCATTTGAATTTTGATCACGCCTAAGTGGGATGCTTTGATTCAGTCAGAGCCAAGAAATGTTTAATGTTGATTTCAAACACGTTTTTGTGAGTCCATAATTTGTTCACAACATTAGGAGACTTTTCATTGTATGTTTTCAGTCGTTAAAGCAGTTCTGCACACAGAAAAGATCCCATTTCTCTGTTCCAGTTACTGATTCCTTTATATTTCCAACATCACTACAGATGCTAACCAATTCCAATAGCTTCCCTACAATCTGAACCACTTGGAATCACGGTATTCTAGCTGAGTATGTTGCATTAACTAAAAAAACGTAAAAAGGCTGCTGTGGAGCTCTGTCAGGCATACATGAAATATTATTTTAAGTGCATATTATTTTTCTTCTCACACTTCCTCCAATCATTTGTTAATGCCTGTAAGCAAAGTCATAAACATCCACCGAGTGATGCAACGAAAAATCTTGTGCAGGCAATTTTCAACATTTTGGCTATGAATAAAAAGTCAAAAGTTAATATCTCAGCTTTTTAGTCCCACTGTGGTGTGTGTATGTGTGCAGAAGAGATGATGAAAGTTATACTTAAGCAGCACAATCAGGATTCAGGTGGAGGATGATCTGATTATAGATACTGTAGCATTGGTTTGCATAAGTCCGAGAGATGTGACAGGCCTTTAAGTTGCTGATTCACTGGTTTCGGTGGACTTATTTCAGTGTTAAACTGTTAATTACTGTATATTTGTTAGTATGAAGTCTGTGTCTTATTTAGTTTATTATGCAATTTAAAAAGTACTTTGAACTGCAACGGTGTATGAAATGTGCTATATAAATACATAGCCTAACTGGCATAGTTAAGTTTGGGTTATGTCAGTGAGAGTTCTCACAAGAATAGAAATATAGATGTGTGTGTTTGCAGGGCTTTGTGAGAATTTCTAAAAGTAAGGAAAAGGCAGAGCTTGCCTACCAGCTGTCAAAATATAGTGGGCACGGCCAACGAGTCTTTGAAGCCATACTGTATACTCTTCAGCTGAATCCAGCATAAAGGGCCGCGAGTCTAGATGTTTTTGTTTAAACCTTTTATTTAGCCATGAAAGGGTTTTTCAGCATACTTTACAGTAGATGCTCCTATTTAGCAACATCCTGCCTCATATTTAAAATATTTAAAGCACATTCACCAATGGGGCTGACAAATAAAACCAATACTATGTTCCACTAAGTAGCTGCACTGGGTAAACTGGGCTCAGAGCCTTGCTATAGAGTGCTTACTGTAGATATTGGTTCTCGAGGGATTGCCGTCCCATTCGCCAGAAAAA
>CAKAKR010000572.1:19754-53024 GCA_916700685.1 Adelosebastes latens | reverse complement strand
TATTTGAATATTAAATTTATTATTATTATTACTATTTTCTCTTTATATTACTATTATTTTATATTCTTTATTTTTATTATTATTATTATTATTATTATTATTATTATTATTACTATTTTCTCTTTATATTACTATTTTTTTATATTCTTTATTTTTATTATTATTATTATTATTATTATTATTATTATTATTATTATTATTATTATTTTTCTTTTTATTATTATTATTATTATTAATATTATTTATTTATTTATTTTTTCAATTTTGAATGCCTAAGTTGTTTTTTCTAGTGTACTTATTGTGTTCGTATAAGCTCAACTACTTAAAAAATTGGTTTATATATAAATAATAATAATATTGTAATTACGAACTGTAAATTGCATATATGAAAACAACCTAAAAAAAAAGGGGAAAAAATAAAGTATGAAAAAAAAAAAATAGACATACATTCTGTCATTGTGTTACTCATAGTGAAAATAAATGATTCCCCTTTTTGCCGGAGGGCAACCCTGGAACCCCCTAAAGGACCCACTTTGGAAACCACTGCTCTAGCAGACCCTGGTGATGTGTTACTGGTTTTCTTTTGCAAATTTATGCTTTTAGGGATTTTTTTAAAAACCCATTTCAACCAGAGTGACCTGCTGGTGAGCCAATCATTACAAACAAAAAAGTCCAGCTGAATTTACAGGAAATGTGTGACAGTATGGTGCAACCATAAAAACATAGAGTCTTGGGTATTTCACTCAGAGTAAACATCATATACTGTTGGAACAAGCTGATATAGCTGTATGTGATCATATCAGACGGTGTGGAATACTACTTATTTTCCAACCTTGAAAATACTTAATGGGAAATAAAAAACTAGATGTTAAGGGGTTAAATGGTTAATTTATTTTCCAGAATGCGCTGTATTTATTACACATCTCCATCAGATGATCCAGCTGACCCCAATTACTGGTTTTCTTTTGAAAATGTATGTTTACAAGGACATTAATTATTTGATTGGCTGTTTATTTACCTTGAAATAAACAGCTAGGTAATTTCAATGACCAACAGGAATAATGAGTTAAAATATGTTATTGAATATGTTGGACCCTGCTGCTGTGAATGTGAAGGTTTTTGAGGGTCAAGGCCTCAGTGTGGATGACATGTGATGAGTGATATTTCCTTCATCCCTGCCAAAATCATAAATGAATAAATAAATAAACGACTCGATGAACAGATAAATACATCATTAAATGTAGCAAAAATAATATTAAAAATAAATGTAAATGATAATTTTTAAAAAAATTAATAAAAATAAATACATGAATAAATAAAAGGGAAAATTAAACAGAAGAGTAAATAAATAAGGAAATTAATACAAAGAAAAAGAAAAAAGCAAATTAAAACAGAAATATCAATTTATGACACATTTTGTCAATTAATTAATGGCTAATTTATTTTAATATTATTTTGCTGCATTTAATGACATATTTATTTATGTATTTACTTATTTGTTTAATTATTTATTTATCGAGTCATTTATTCATTTTATTTTTAATATTATTTTGCTGCATTTAATGACATTTATTTATGTATTACTTATTTATTTATTTATTTATTTTTAAGATTATTTTGCTGCATTTAATGATATATTTATTTATGTATTTTCTTATTTGTTTATTTATTTATTTATCGAGTCATCTATTTATTTATTTATTTTATTTTTAATATTATTTTGTTGCATTTAATGACATATTTATTTATGCATTTACTTATTTGTTTATTCATTTATTTATCGAGCCATTTATTTATTTATTTTTATTTAAGTGTTGATGAGCTCGCTGCTCTCTATTTGTCTTATTATTATTGTCTCTATTCGTCTTATCATAGTAATTCATTCAAGCTATTGGAGTGCAGATGTTAACCATGCAACCATGCAGCTCAGCAGTGTGACTGCATGTGATGGAAAATCTCACTCTCACAAATGAAAACTGGAACTAATTAATTAATGGATAAGAAAAGAAAATCTAATATTTTTTTCAGAAAATCTAATATTTTTTTCTTACTGGTTGTGTCTGTTCTGCTGAGGACATGTTGCCTGCTGCTGACAGACACACACACATCTCCTCCTCCAGCAGCTGAATTTGATGGAAAGGTTTGACACTGACAGCACAAAGACAACATGATCTCCTCTAACTGTCCTCCAACACAAGCTGTCTTCTGATCTTAAAGTCAAAATAGGTACTATATCTGTCCAACAACGACATAAAACACAGTGAGTTATGAGAGAAGTGCGCTGCTCGTTGCTTTGTGGCTCAACATGGACTGGAGAGCTTTTTGTCATGTGGTTTGTGGGAAAACCCGTATTGGATCTCTGTGGTCACCTGGGCAAAGAAGCTGAAAAAAAAAGTGCAGTTGAGGAGCTGATATGTCTGTTAGATGGATACTGTACAGACTAATAGCATTGCCTTGATAAATATATAAGTGTCTTAATAATTAAAGGCGAATAATTCATGCGTAAAAGCATTTTAATGCAGAAATAACCCTAGAATAAACACGATTATCAGTTTCAACCACCAAACTCTTTGCATCCGAGGAGTCACGTGAATGCTAGGTTACAATATCTTAATTCTCACAAAGCCAAACCAACATTTACAGATAAAAAAAACACTATTTTCATGCAGAAATAACCCTAGAATAAACAGTTTCAACCACCAAACTATTTGCATCAGAGGAGTCACGTGAATGCTAGGTTACAGTATCTTAATCCTTACAAAGAAACCAACATTTACAGATAAAAAAAACACTATTTTCATGCAGAAATAACCCTATTATAAACAGTTTCAACCACCAAACTCTGAGGAGCTGATTGTCAGTGTATGTCTGTTAGAAATAACCCTAGAATAAACACGATTATCAGTTTCAACCACCAAACTCTTTGCATCCGAGGAGTCACGTGAATGCTAGGTTACACTACTTTAATTCTCACAAAGCCAAATCAACATTTACAGAGAAAAAACACCACTATTTTCACGCATGCTATAATAAAACATACATAGTCCAGTCCGGATCTTATTGGCTGCATGCTGCAGCACCGCAGCTTTGCGCGGAGAAACAGCAGCCACAGGAGCGACAAAAAGGAAAAACCCAAGGACAAACACGTTCAAAACGAAGGAAATAATCTCCCATCCGTGCATCCTAGTAGTTAATCTAATAGACTATAATCTTAACCTCCAGATCGGAGCAGCAGCGCGTCTGTGAAGCTGCGTAAAACACCGAGAGAGCGTGTTTTTTTTCTTTCTGTTTTTCTGCACAGACGCAGACGGATCCATCCTGCTCGACATCGGCCTCCATTTTAGCTCCTTTGCCCGGTCGGTTGCCTCACGTGTCCTGGACTGTCTTTCTCACATGACCCGTGTGTTTGTCCCCGTGATCAGCGGCTTCCATCTCTCCGTAAATCAGTGTCGTTGAATATCAGCGGTTTTTTTTACACACACCCGCAAAAAGCTTCATGGATATGCTGGAGCAGAGTCTGGACAGCTCGGCGAGGTGAGAGGCTGCTGCTCGCTTCCTGCTCAGACATGGCTCCTTTCACGGCCTAAAAAAGCTCTCTCTCTCTCTATCCTTGCAACCAAATGTTCTCTTTATAATATGCATGTTTCAGATACTTTTAATATTAATGCATTGTTTGGTTTTTACCACCTGATTGAATCAATGGGGTGCACATCTTGCAGGAATGATGCATTTGGGGACATTTTCAGCAGAAACTGTGCGCCCTTTTTGCAAATCTGTATCATCACGATTACTGTTTTATTTACTTGACAAGAAAAGGCAAAATGCACTGCAGCAATTTGTGCATTTACTGTGCTTTTACTGCACCGGATGCAACTATTTTTTGGATTAAAACTCTTAAATGAAACAAGGAGGGGTGGTGTTAGGAGTGTTAGGAGTATTATAGTAAATTGTGAAGTTTGTCCTGCCTTTTGCAGTAAATCAAACCACTTGTACTTAAGTTTTAATGATCAAATAATTGTAATTTTCCTCCTGGAAGTTGCAGAAAACATGATTTTCTGTCACGCCTTGCACGCCAGCTATGTATATCACTTTATTTATGTCTTATATCTATCATCTCCTCATGTGACCACCTGGGGGCGCCCTGCATCCACAACTGTGTTCTCTTTATCAAATGTATGTTTCATATACTTTTAATATTTACGCATTGTTCTTTGCATCTTGCAGGGATGATGCGTTTGGGCATCAGTGGAGACATTTTCAGCAGAAACTGTGCACCCTTTTTTGGAAATCTGTAACATCACGATTACTGTTTTATTTACTTGACAAGAAAAGGCAAATGCACAGCAGCATTTTGTGCCAATATTTCAGGGTCACTGTGCTGTTACTGCAAAGGATGCAAGTATTTTCGGATTAAAACGCTTAAATGAAACAAGGAGGGGCGGTGTTTGGAGTATTATAGTTAATTTAGAAGTTTTTCTATCCTTGTGCAGTAAATCAAACCACTTAGACTTCAGTGTTTATTATCAAATAATTGTAATTTTCCTCCTGGAAGTTGCAGAAAACATGATTTTCTGTCACGCCTTGCAAGCCAGTTATGTATATCACTTTATTTATGCCTTACATCCATCATCTCCTCATGTGACCACCTGGGGGCGCCCTGCATCCACAGCTGCTTATGAGAGCTTGATCCACATATATGCATATAAATAATTGACTCACTGGTGTTGTCTTCTTGTTTTTTTAGTCACGACAAACAGGAAACAGAAGAGGTGGTGCAGTTACAGGAAGGTGAGAGCCTCCAGAGCCTGACACCTGAAACAGATAATCAGTTTAATTTCTGAAAAATATAATATGTCATGCAATGCAATGCTTCTTTGAGACACATTATAAGAGCTGAGACTTGATCTTGAACCAATATTCTTGTAAAAAAATCATAATCATCATAATCATCATCATAATCTGCAGAAATGCATCCACTCACATGTGTTTTTGTTATGGTTGTGCCTTGGTGCGGCATCACAGAGTTGAAACATGTTGACCTGTGTTGTTGCAGGAGAGACGGTGGGGACGGAGGAGCAGACTGCAGTGACCATCACCGGTGTCCCTCAGGCTGCGTTCGCTGACCACAATGTGCAGTACCAGTTCCGCACAGAGAACAGTGGAGGACAGGTGAGCATGGAGAACCTCTCTTCTGCACAACAACGTGTTTTATATATAAATTAATCTACATTCAGGAAGTCTCTTTCAGATTAAGATCTTTAAAAGGAGAGACAGGAACATCACAATACATGTACACAATATACAAGATCACAAGACAAAACATATTACTAAAAAATATTAGTATTACTAAAAATATCAGTTAGTAGAACTTTAGAGGTTCTCTATACAATAGAGCATTATTATTATTATTATTATTGCAACGTTCACACCAGACAATTTCATAGCGACTAAACTTCAAGGTGTCATGGGAAAACAGATGAGACAGATGTTAACACCTGATAACCAGTTACTCGTTCTTAGAAGCTGAGCAAAAAACAAACAGTACGTGATGTGAAGGTTCAAAGAATGACTGTGGTTTCAGCGCCAGAGGAGGTAAATGCCAAAAAACTGTGTGCTTAGGGGGTGAAGTTGGCTGCTTTTTGTTAACAGATTTGGTTTCATTTTGAGTTTGTGGAGTAAAGTTCTGAAACTTCTAAAGAACCCAGTTTTTTAAACTTCTAAAGAACCCAGTTTTTTTTTTTTAACTTGTACTCTCTGTCTCTGTCCCCAAGGTGACGTATCGCGTCGTTCAGGTCACAGACGACCAGTTAGAAGCAACGGCTGATGGGACTGGAGCCGTCAGCGTCGTCTCCACTGCGGCGTTCACTGGAGCCACTCAGGCAGTGGCACAGGTGAGTAAACCTACTGTGAGACTGAAGCAGGTGTAAGGATGTGATTTCTGTCTAATTCATATGGTGTGCACATCTATTACTTAAAAAAAAAGGCAAGAAAAAAACGTATGACATTTATTTAACGTCAACTTTTTTGGTGCGTTTGCTGTAACAGGACCCACAGTTTTTGGTTCTTATTCTTGTGCCTAGAAATACAATAACGCTTTTCTATAAGTATAGATTCATTGAACTTACTTTTTTCTGCCTACACTATCCTTATCATAATCATAACTGGGGGAAAAATGTATTCATAACTGCTACGACAATGGGAACAGTTACAAAGACATACACGGTCTTACCATATATCAGTTATTTACTGTCTGACCGACTTGTCCCTGTCTCCCCCTTCTTCCAGGCTGTTATCCAGAACCCTTTCAGTAATGGGGGCAGTCCTGGCGGGGAGACTGTGGGAGGAGAGACACGTTTCGCTTATTTCCCTGCCGCCACCGTCAGCGATGGAACGGCCGTGTCCGTGCAGGCCACCGCCGACCCAACGATAGCACAGGCAGGAGGTGAGAAGACACCTTAATATGTCGAATCCAACAGTTTATAATTCAAACATGACTTGAGGAGAACTTTATTTTTTCTTCATTTGTCTCTTAAAACCCAGGCCAGTTTTACGTGATGATGAGCCCCCCCGAGGTGCTCCAGACGGCGGCCCCTCGCACCATCGCACCACGCACACACACCTACACTGCGTGAGTATAACCAGACACTTCCCAGCACATTGATCCCATCCCTGAACCATGACTCTCTCTCCCTCCACGTGTTTGGCCGACTCCTCACCCCTTTCCCTGTACCTTCACGGTGGATCGGATGTTCTTCACCCTCTTCCTTTCCTTTTTCTGGAGTGATTTAGTTTTGTCATTGTGTGTACAAATGAAGATATACAAAAAAAAAAGAATCAATATCCATCATTTAAAACATCCAACATCTGAAAACCACACTCTGTCCTACTTACCTGCCATCCCCAGAGACCTTGGTGAAAGCGAGATGTTGCAGCATGGCAGTTCAAACTGGTGAGAAGAACTTTCACATACGCCCCCACCCTGCCCCCATCATGTGTTGTAGAGACAGACGTCTGGTGGCTCACTAATCAATCATTAGCATCCCTGCATCCTGAATTCTGTGTTGATAGGTTTAGTTAAAGGGATAGTGTGGGTGTTTTGAAGTGGGGTTGTATGAGGTTCTTGTACATAGTCGGTGTATCACCTACAGGAGATGACGGCCGGCACGCACCCAGTTTGGAGAAACAAACAGACGGGGCCTGCAGCAAATCATATTTTAGACACCTAAAAGAAAAGCCCACCTAAAAAAATCAATATCAGTTGAAGTGTACACTATATTTAGTATATTTTCGCTGGTTTACCTTGCTGTCAGACAACTTTATAGTCCATGTTTCCAATGAGAAACTGAAGCCGTTATCTATGCTCTCACCAAAGCAATCAGACTCCAGTGGAAAAAAACAGTAATTTTACCTCACAGAACACAAACTAACTAAATTCACCAAATAACAAACAAACTAACCGATCGAGGCAGCGGTAGACCAGCAACTCCCGTGTTCTGTGAGGTAAAATTACTGTTTTTTTCAATGGAGTCTGGTGGCTTTGAAGGGAGCATAGATGGATACAATGGTTTCAGTTCCCCGTAGGAAAGGGCTGTCTGACTGCAAGATAAAGCAGCGAAAATATTCTAAATATAGCGTACAATTAAACTGATATTTTTTTTTTATTTTTTTTTTTTTAGATGGGCCTTTCTTTTAGGTGGCTAAAATATGATTTGATGCAGGCCCCGTCCACAGCAGTACATTGCTTTTTGTGCGGACCATCATCTACCGTAGGTAATACTCTGACTGTTTATAAGTACCTCATACAACCCAACTTCAAAACACCCAAACTATCCCTTTTAACATGCAGCTTTAGCCAATATCCTATGACTTGAGTCCCGTTAGCACAAATACGGCTAATAGCAAATTATACATCCTAATTTCAGTGGCTGAATCCCACAAACCTTCCGCCCTTCAGAGGACCTGAAGGTTCGACTGTGTCTACGCCTTCTTCCCCTAAGGCTAATAAAAAACATTTCATGATGCATTTGGGTACTCCTCGTCAACCAGCCAGAAAATTACAGCGAAAGCAAAAAGATTTTATCAGATGCACCTTTCTGGTTTCTAGTTCAGGTGTTAACACATCTGGTTAATATTGGAAAATCTGACAATTTATTGATAATTTCACTGTCAAGTTTGTTTTGCTGTGTCTTTACAGGAAGGTGGAGGGTCCACGGGCGCCCAGAGATGAGAGGCGAAGAGCACAGCACAACGAAGGTAATGCGGAAATGAGTGTCTTCATTTTGTCTTGGTTAGAGGTGATTGTTGAAGTCCATGTTGTGTTTTGTAAATGCTACACAGGTAGAAGTTACATGTTGATGTATTTGTAGGATGTGAAAGTTTTCAGTTTGAAAGGGACTAAAAGTTTCTTCAATAGTTGTATTTTTTTTCTTTCTTTTTCTGCAGTGGAGAGAAGAAGAAGAGACAAGATTAACAACTGGATTGTCACGCTTTCGAAAATCATCCCCGACTGTAGCATAGACAGTAGAACTGGAGCGGTGAGTGCTGCACACAAACCAGCCCTCATGATAATGTAAAACAGTGACAGATGGCTACCTGTCTTCATGATTAGATTAAACCTGGCTCTATGAGAGGTCACGCTGCTGGAAAGTGTTTTATGTGTATTATGTCTGTGATCTTTTTAAATTAGCATCTGCGTTACATCCTCTTTCCTGTGTCTTCACGTTGCTTGTATGCACGTCGACGCCGGGTGGTTACAACCAGACTCGTATACCTGACTACTACTTCCATACATGAGTCCTGCACTTTCTGTGCACTCTGTCTTTTCACCTAATGCATGCTTGCATAACTGATGCTGAAAGTCAGATTGAAACCACAGCCGATGACTCACAGTCTCAGTCGAAATTAGGCTCTATTAGGTAGTTTTTGTATGTGGCTCTGAAATGGTTTTAGTCACTAGAGGAAAGTTCAGTAAAATGTATGTGAGTGACACACAGGGAGGGAGAAACTGAAGGATTAAAAAGAAAAAATGAGCCACATAGGAAGTGATGAGTCATATTTGCTCTTTCAACATGTCGACCTGCTGTGTTTGTCAGAGTAAAGGAGGCATCCTGTCCAAAGCTTGTGACTACATCCGAGAGCTGCGTCAGAGTAACCAGCGACTGCAGGAGAGTTACAAAGAGGTGGAGCGAGTCGAGATGGACAACGAGCTGCTTAGACAACAGGTCAACTTCCTACTGTGTATATATATATATATAAAGTCATTCCATGTGTTACACTCAGCTTAAATTCAACGTACATGTTTAACCTTTTATTTTGTGCGATAGAAACAAAAGAAATTTGAGATAATTTTTTTTATCTCAAAAGTAAAACAATTACAAAATACACTATGCCTCGTCTAAAGACTGTTTTTATGCCTGCGCACCGGCGATAGCCACTAAATTTTTTCGGGTTGTCCGTCCATCTGTACGTGCTGTACATCCCATTCTCGTGAACGAGATATCTCAGGAACGCTTCAAATTTGGCACAAACGTCCACTTGGATTCAAGGATGAACTGATGAGATTTTAGTGGTTAAAGCTACTGTGACCTCACAAAACACATTTTTGGCCATAATTCAAGAATTCATATGACGATTATGACAATTTCACACGTCTACCAGGATAAAATGATGAAGTGATGACATTTTGGACAGACATGGATGTAAACTGTAACTTGACTGGTTGGCGGACGCGTACAACTGCAAGGCGGTAATTCTAGTTTGATTCTGTTGTACTTGCTGTTAGTCAGGATGCGTAGTAACGATGTCATTATAGCAACTTATGCTGCGTTCAAGTCATATAGGAGTTACCGTAATTACCCATTTCCAGCTTTAGTTGTAATTACAGTTGGAAAAACTTTTCTGAAACGCAATCTTTCCCACCGCTACCTTCTATCTCATATGACATGAATACGGTCCAACTCAAAGAATCTTGGGAAATATAGGAAAATACAATGTGCCAGTATCCTGTAATTGCCACTTATGACCAAAGTGTCACAGTCGAGCTTTGATTATACTTTCCGCAAGGACGGCCGCACAGACATAAGCTGACGTGGAAACGTGACGAGGAAACGTTTGGATCTTTTATACTCCGTGCAGGTTTCTCCTCACGGCAAACAGATATACTCAAAAGCTCCTCAAAGGTGTCCATTTTCTCCGCCTATCCGCCGTCTGTGCAGTTGGAAAATTCGGATTGTGCACAGACGGGCAAAAACCTGCCGCACGGAACCCCCCGCGAAGCAAGCATAAATCACGCTTGACACAGACACACACTGAGTCAGGGTCATTGATGTTTTGTACCTTCCGAGGATAAAAATGGAAACTAAGCTCACCTTATGTCTCCTTTTTATATTAATTGTTGTATGTGTCTTTAATTATCTTTCTTTTGTTTATCTAGCTTGAGGAACTGAAGAATGATAATGCACTGCTTCGAGCACAGCTACAGCAGCACGGCGTAGAAGTGAACGGAGATGCAACACCACAGTGATTGTGGACTGACTGGACATATGTTAAACATCACAATGTCGCATCCTCCCACCCACCTGAACAATACCAGGAAAGGAATAAACCAGAGACAATTTCCATCTGAAATTGGACCACATGAACACACACACACACGCACACGCACACGCACGCACACGCACACGCACACACACACACACACACACAGAAACACAGAGGGCTGGAGAAGAAGACTGAAGGACCGAGACTCCGCCTCCTCCACCTCCAGCTGTTCAAGGCTCTGTGTTCCGTTACCTGTGTAGCTACCTGAACCTCTCACCTCCGCTTCAAGGAATACGACCTCCCGCACAGCACCACCACCCCCACCACCCCCACCACCACGCTTGCACCAAACTTTCTTTTTACTTTAAATTATGAACCCACCACAGGAAAATTTACTTTTAATGATATTTTTTTTTATCGTACTGTAAACTTCTCCTACTTCTTCCCTTTTTTTGTTGACATTTGCTGTGTTTGAAACTACTAAATGTGACATGAATGACAGTTCCAATTTTTTTTAATTTATTAGTGTTTAAGGAGTGTGTACACAGAAAGAAAAGCTGAGAAGTTTACTCTTTCTCCCAGCAACAAACACATAATGGGCAGACCTTTTGATCATGCTCATCACTGTTACTAAGGGTAGTTTTACTGTCAATGGATCATGTGTATATATAGTTTATCTGTGTGCATTTTGAGGTAACTTTATCCATTTCTTCCTCTTTACACTGACACTCCAAGCACCAGGCAGAGCTGACAAACTTTATAAACATAATCCAATGTCGGTAAATTAAGTCGAAGTAAAAGCAGTTTTGATGGAGGTTTTATTTTTTTCGTGCAAGGCCTTAATAGAAGCCCGTCGGAGTAGGTGTTAACATAGCTCAGGTAATTGGGATAGTGCACTGGCTTAAGTGGTTCCCAGATTCAATGAAGTCTTTACATATAGATCTCTCTTGTGTCCCCATTAGGTGCAATGTACAGATACATGAGAATAAGATGATTTTCAAGGTGGGAATCATTTTTTAACGGGCATTAAAAATATGGTTGTTTGTATATCTGCTTAATAGGTCTCTGGTGTAACGCACTGAAATAGAGGTTCAGTCATAAGAGGCGCTGGTTTGAGACCAGCCTCTGTTTGGCTCACTAGTCCTGCTGCATTTTTAGTGGACACCCCAGAGGTGGCTTTTTTTCCCCTAATTCTTCTAAAACTGTGGGAACCTTTGCTGCTGACAGAAGACCATAAAACAACCGTGGTCAGGAATGTGCTGAGGCTAGTTTGGATGCGAGTGATGGTAGTTGTAACTAACCAGCTTTTGTCTACACTGAAAGTCACCACAGCATGGAACTATAACCACTGGCATGACTAATTCTGATACTACAATAAAACAGAAGTGTTTATACCCCCGAGTGTTGTTTATATCGCAGATGGTGCCTACATTTTTATGTGTTTCAGGTTGCCTTTGAGCAGTGAGCAAGACACATTGGAGGTCAAACTTTTTCTGTTTTTCTATTTCAATATTTTGACTTAGTTTTAAATGTGAAGTGTTGTTCACCGATGTTACAACGAAATCTGTGACCGCACAGGAGCCAGCAAAGGGAATGTGATCCCACTGTTACCCCTGGCAAATATGAGAGAGAAAATACACAAAACTAAATTGTTAAAAAAAAAGTAAATGTATTTTAATATGTTTAATTTAAAGATATATTCACAAAACTCTAAAAGAAAAGCAAAAAAAAATAAGTACAGTGGGGTCACATTTTCTGACGACAGCCGTCAGATATGAGATTGTGAGAGAAAATACACAAAACCAAATTGTTAAAAAACGTAAATGTATTTTAACATTTTTAATTTGATGATATATTCATAAAACTCTAAAAGAAAAGAAAACAATACAGTGGGGTCACATTTTCTGACGACAGCCATCAGAGATCAGAGTGTGAGAGAAAATACACAAAAATAAATTGTTAAAAAATGTAAATGTATTTTAATATGTTTAATTTAAAGATATATTCACAAAACTCTAAAAGAAAAGCAAAAAAAAATAGGTAGAGTGGGGTCACATTTTCCGACATCAGAAATCAGAGTGAGAGAAAACACACAAAACTAAATTGTTAAAAAATGTAAATGTATTTTAATATTTTTAATTTAATGATATATTCACAAAACTCTAAAAGAAAAGAAAACAATACAGTGGGGTCACATTTTCTGACGACAGTCGTCAGATATGAGATTGTGAGAGAAAATACACAAACATAAATTGTCAAAAAACGTAAATTTATTTAAATATTTTTAATTTAATGATATATTCACAAAACTCTAAAAAAAAAAAGCAACAAAAAAAAATAGGTACAGTGGGGTCACATTTTCCTGACGACAGTGGTCAGAAATGGTGACCTCGTGTTACTGGCTCCTCTGCTTGTTGTACCTTCGTTACGTAAAGGAACGTAACTTTACGTTCCTTGTTGGCTGACGTCATAGAAGGAGGACGTCATGAACGTTGCAACAGTGTTTCAATTATTAAAGAATTTCACTGGAACGTTGTGTCGGCTCGTTGCTAGGAGACGGCTGTAGCACTTGTTGCTATAGGAAACCAGCTGCTGCAGAGGAACCAACAGGCACCAGCTATCTGAATCTATCTATATATATCTATATATATATCTATATATATCTATATATCCTACAACTCATCCGGTGAGTAAAAATTAATGTGAAGAAACTTTAGAGTAAGATTTTAGCTTAGCTTAGCTGGTTTAACTTATTTGCTCGGTTGTAGCTTCAAAGAGATCTCCTCATGTCTGTCATTTTTATACATCTGTTACAGCTTGTTACTAGTCTCCTGCCAGCAAACGGTCCATTAAGTTAAAATGCTGCATTCAAACTTATTGCCTATTTTTTAAAATGTAGTTATATGAACTGTGCATGGTAAAAGTAACACAATATATGGAGGACAGAACCTGCCCAAATCAAAAATAAATAAATAAATTACTCGATGAATAAATTGATATTCTATTAGATGTACCGAAAATAATATTAAAAATAAATGTAGACATTAATTAATTGATAAAATGGGACATACATTGATATATCTGTTTTAATTTGCTTCTTCATTTATTTACATTTGTATTAATTCCCCTATTTATCTACTATTATATTTAATTTTCCCTTCTTATTTATGTATTTATTTATTTATGTATTCATTCATTTATTTATATTAGCTTCAATTTATTAATTTATTTTTATTCAATTGAAATGTATTTTTAAATTAATTTATTCATTATTAAATGTATTTATTTACTTATTTATTTATTTATGCATTATTTTCCCAAACTTATTTATTTCTGTATTATGTTCTTTACAGATTTCCTAATGCATTTCTGCCTCATTATGCAAATGAGGGGGAGGGGGGGCTGTCATTCAACATATGTCATGGGGTCAACCTGAACTTCTGTCCTCCATAATACTGAAGGTCCAGGTAGTTTTAACTATAGCAATACATGCATGTTTTTGTTAATTAGGAGAATAGTGCAGCTGCAGCATATAATATAATATTTCCCTTGGAAGAACTGTATAAAATTAAGTAGTATAAAATCTAACAGAAAATGGAAATACTCAATTAAAGTATAGTGCTTAACTGAATGTAACTTAATTTTCCTATACTGCACTTTGTACATCATCCTCATACATCAACTTGTTTTCTGGCTCATTCAGAATACTGCTCTTTTCTCTTTGAAAGTAGTTTTATGATTTAGGAAACTCAGCTGTTAATGATATTTGAAAACAGATCTGTGTTAAATGTATATTGATTACTAATCCAAATTGAGCTGTCTCTTTGTGATGCATGTTATAGTAGCTCTGTTGGACTTGTACCATGTCTGCCTGTGTTTACTGTGAAACTCAAGGTTATCAATATGCTTCCCAAAACAAATCCTGCACATTTAACTGTAGTGGTTTGTATGTTTTCATGTTGCCGCAGCAGTAGGATGTCTGCACTTCCTGTGAAGCCTGGCCTGCGCCACAGTGTGTCAGAGTGGGACAGCAACAACCAGCAGCTGTGTGCCACAGCACAACATGAGCGATACGTTTCTAATGAGATCCGGCAGGAAGGGAGGTCACTACGCAACGAGACCAGCTGTAAGGTGGGTCGGTGAGGATGAAGCTGTCAGAAACAGTCAGTGTCACTCTGCAGGATGAAGAATAGTCCACAACACCACCATGCATTGTCCTTTATGTGTCCACATTTGATCAACCATTATCATTTCCTTGCCCCTTTTCTCCCTTTAGACAGCCTGGGATGAAAGCGATACCTCTCGCAGGTTGAGTGACCGGGCGTGGGATGTTGCCCGGTGGAAAGAGACTTTAGAAAAATGCGCACAGAAAGTGGATGAAGAGATGGAGGCTCTGACGCTGGTGATTTGTCCAAAAACTTCTTTAACTTTGGAGTCATAGGAGTGACATTAAAAAACGAACGAATCCGTGAAAGAATAAGAAAATAAATGTTGAAAAAAAGACAAATAATAAAATATAAAAGAATAACTATAAGTAAAACTATTTTTTTTATTTAAAATAGAGTGTATGTGTGCAGGATTTGACTAGCCTACTCAGCCTGGGCAGGAAGGCCCATCCAAAGCCAGCTGATTGACAGAAATCAATAAGGAAAAAGTAAAGGGATAAAAATAAAGAAATTACATTATATCAAAATAAATAGTACAAAAATTACAGAAATAAATTAAGTAATTTAAATGCAATAAATAAATATATATATAAAAAATATTAATAAATATACATAAATAAATGAACAAATGGATGTGAAAATAAATGAAAATGCTTATAATTATTCTTTCATATTTTGTTATTTGCCTTTATATTGCCACGTGTATTTATTCTTTTATTTCTCTTTGCATTTCCAAATTTTTTTATTTATTTTTTTATTTATTCCTCTTTATATTTCCACATTTATTTTCTTATTCTTTTACAGATTTATTCTTTTTTATGGCACTCCTGTGACTCCATAAAACAACTGAGAGTTTGTCTCATTTTATGTTCATACAAAGATGTCATCCTTTTTTAAGTGTCGGACCTACATATATATATATATATATATATATATATATATATATAAATATATTTGTGTGTTTCCTTTAGAATAAGTATCAGTACTTTTGTAATTTAAAGAGAAAGTGTCTGTCTTTGTCTCTTTAATAAGTAACAATCATACTTGTGAACATGTAGGAGTTGATTGAGTCTGACTGAGCTGACAGTGATGTGACCTCAGTGTTGTTGTGTGTTTGGGCCAGTCCAAAGAGCAAACGGAGCAGGCCCTGGCTGCGACCGCCGTTCCCCTGGAGGTCGGCAGCGAATGCTTGACGCTGAGGGACGGGCGGCGAGGGTACGAGCTTGCCTTTGACCCCGTGGACGAACAGCTGAAAAAAGAAGTGGAGCTGATTGAAAGAGTGCAGCAAGTTCTGCAGCAGCACATAGACAAGGCCTTCGAGCAGCTATGGTGAAGGACGCTGTGGTGTGATGCAAAAAAATTGCGGAGAGACAATTTTCTTTTTTTTGTTTTTGCTTTTTTCTCTGACCACCTTTATTTGTTCTTGCTCCCAGTGTTTCGCAGGAGATTCGGCACCAGCTCACCGCTGACCTCCAGAACAAGATGGACGCCCTGGACATTGATATGTCCTGCCTGTCACTTACTACAAAGTCACCTCAGATCTCCCTGAAGACCAACCCAATGCGCATACCATCGGGGTAAACTTGGGATAGGGTTGTGCACGATGCATGATCTTTTTCAACTTTCATGTTTAACTCAAGCCTCATTAGCTAAAATGCTGACATGTCCTTGTTGTAGTTCCTCCACCCCCCAGGAGTGGGTCCAGTTCAGCCAGTATAATGTGGCTCGTGCCCAGGAGGCCATGCAGGTGTCCCAGCAAATGAGGGAGGACATGAGTCTCACCAGGGCCCAGGTGTGTATAGTGTAATTACACCTGGCTATGTTTGTAGTGTAAACACTACCTGGCATGATCATTGTTTGCAAGGTCATTTAGTTCAGGACTGAATGAAACACAAATAGTGATGCGGGCAATGATAAAACGTTTCCCTCTTTGGTTTTCTTAAAGGAACAGTGTGTAGCATTTAATGGGATCTATTGGCAGAAATGGAATATAATATTAATTAATGAAGCATGTTTTCTTTAGTGTATAATAGCCTGAAAATAAGAATTGTTGTGGTTTTGTTGCCTTAGAATATCTACATATAGGGAGCGGGTCCTCTTTGCGGAGCCGGCCACCATGTTTCTACAGTAGCCCAGAACGGACAAACCAAACACTGGCTCTAGATAGGACCATTCACGTTTTCGCGTCGGCCACCGTAGTTCTCCTACACACTTGGCACTCGGGAGAAGTTTCAGTCGGTTGCAATCGGCAAATTCACCACTAGATCGCCGCCAAATTCTAAACACTACACCTTTAACTATCTGAGGATATCTTGCGCCATGTCTGCTGTCATTTCTTCTATCGTGTCAAATGTGGCTCGTTTGCAATGAAATCTTTCTCCATCCTGTTTTTCTTAGCTGCAGAACGAGTTGGACACTCAGCGTCGTGCCACAGAGTTTGCTCTTCGTAAGCGCAATCACCATGAAGAGCAGGCCCGCGATGAGCTGGAGTGGCAAATAAAAAATGTGAGTTATCTAATACTTTATAATAGCAGATTTCTTAAATGTTTGTAGACTGTGGATTTGAGATTAAGCATGCAGGGCTGGCAGCAGTTTTAATCCCGTCATGCTCCTAGTAGGAAAGAGATTATTGTTTGTAGTTGAAGTGTTTCTGACTGCCTGTAGACTGAAGACGAAATGGCAGAAATGGAGAGAGACATCCACGGGCTGGACGCAGATCTGCAGGCAAAGACGGCCTTCCTGAAACTGGCTCACACCCGACTGGAGAACAGGACCCAGAGACCTGGCATGGACCTGTGCAGAGACGAGGTATATCAAACATAGAATATCAGCATTAGCAGTGGAAGTAAGGTCATTAGGGTTAAAGTTACTTTAATCTTCTCCTTCCTGTTTGTTTGCAGGTGCAGCACGGCCTCGTCGCTGAAGTCCATCAGCTGGAGGCCACGATCACGGCTCTGAAACAGAAGCTTTCTGACGCTCAGTAAGTCAGAGGTTTGCTACTATGATCACCAAGTGGAGCTAATAGGTTATCAACATTTTCATTCCTTGTTTCTCCCTCCTTATGCTCGCTCAGGCACTCTCTGCAGAAGATGAAGCTCCATCATTGCCGCATGTTGCAGGATCTTTCCAGGAAACAGGAAGCCCTGTCTTTGGAACAACGGAGCATGAACACCCGCACCCGCCTCACATCGACCTCCTGCACCGAGAAAACCCCGGTGCTGCTGGTCCCACTCACAAACTCCAGTGGCAGGAGCAACCTGCAGCTGCTGGCTCAGTAAGATCAGATGGTATCAAAGGGACTCAACACGTACATCAGGGTGATTCATTCATTTTTAGCTTTGACTTCATATTTTTAACCCTGCAGCCAAGAAAGTCTTAAATGAGTTAATAATCCCCATTACTGCTGAAGAACAAAACACTTTTCTGAATTTTATTTATTTCAACAACAAAAATATTCTCATGACCCTTGTGTGGTTAATTTGCTTTAAGTTGTGTTTCGTTAAATGATCAGTTATGTACTTTATCTGTGTCTATTTAAGTTATACAAAAAAAGCTGAGGATTATATGCTTGTTTCCTCCCTTCCTCCCTCCTCCAAACAAAACACGACCATGATGGTCCTAACAAAAATATTTTATACAGCAAAAAGTGATAAAATTGATTAATATATTGACTCACCCCATGAGCGAATAATAGTACTCCTGATATCTGCCCTACACCTCAAAGCAATATCAAAATATGTATTTATTATAAAACTACAGTTGCCATAGGCATCTGCCTTTTTTCTTTTTAAAAGAAAGTTTACTTAAAGGTTCTCTATATGATATCCAGAGCATTAATATAGCAGCAAACAACTATTAGCTATGTAAAGATATAGAGGAGTAATGTCTACCTGAGCAGAGAATGAAGTCTCTTTCCCTCTGTGTGTGTTCTACTCAGAGCTTCTCCGTGCTTTGTTGACATATCCTCACATGTTAATATGTAACAAAGCATGCAAAAATAAACAGTTTGTATCGCTTTTAAACTTCAAAAATACAATTTTAACTCCATCAAACCCCGGTGGAGCTCAATATTTAAAACTGTATCTCCTCTTAACAATGTTTAAACTAGACACTCCAAGCTCCACTATAACAGATACTGTTACCACTTTTAAAGGGGAACGCCACCTAAATTAACAATGCCATTATGTTATTTCCATGACCTTGGAAAACCTATGGAGCAGTTCCACACTTTATACTTGACGACATCACAAGTTTGAGTTTTCACCCTTTAGTTTTTGGATTTGGGAGAGAGATCAAGTTTATTTCCTTTTTCATATAGCACTTTAAAAAGCAAACAGATTTTGTGCTTCATGACATGTTTGCTAATATTTTTTGGACTGTCTTCGACCATCAGAATAACTTGTATGACTTTTGAAAATGGGCGTAGTTCCCAGTAGTTAGTAAGTGTTTGGTTCTTGCTTAATACATTGGCAAATATTTGGAATTAGGAGAGATAGGAACATTAGAGCACACTGTGGTATTCTTGCCTTTTTGCAATATGAGCTAAATTAATCATGAGACAGTCATACCAATGTCCCTCAAAGCCCTAGCTTCTGTGATCGCCAAGTTAGCTAATGAAATGGCCCTTATGTTGGAAAACCCCACTTAAACCTCCTGAGGTCAAAACTGAGAAAAAAATACGAGAAGGCTGTGCTAATGTCATGTTGACTTCAGCTAATAAATAAGGTAAATATGTAGTCATTACTTTATCAGAAGGGTAACTATCAAACACACGTTTGTTGTGAGCGGTGGATCGATAGACTGATCAAACAGCTAGCAGGTCTGTTTTGAACCGCCGCAGGTCTTTTCTTGGAAAAAACACTTCTCGGTATCTAATAAAATGCCTCTGCAACAAGCCGTGGTGATTTTCTGCTCCATTTTCTTCACCACAAGCCTTTTTCGCGGGGCACACCCACCTCTCACACACACTCACCAAACAACTCATTCTCTGCCATAAAAGTGCGAGAAAGCGCCGTCGCAGACAAAAACAAAAGTCACCGTTTCCCCAACCCATCCTGTCCTCGCATCGACCATCAGCTTAGCACATTTATGACTTTACTGCCTGGCACTCCACTTCATCATAGCTTTAAGGGGCACGGCCATGTGCTTCCTGGCGCGCTGGATTATTCTGAATCATTGCACTTAAGGGCCCAGATGCTACCTGTCTGTTGCCCTCCACTGAGAGGGCAATTAAGGCAGCCATGGTGCCGGCTAAATGCCCCCCCATCTTCTGCATGAGTGGATGCGTCTCCCTTATCTGCATCTGTGTCATGATATCGTGTGCACCTCGCCCCCTTCCCGCCCACATGCATCAGCACCTTGTGGCCGACGCCTCCTTTTTGTTTTTTCGCTGTTGATGTTGCCTTCATCTCGGAGAAACCTGGCACTGCAGCAGCTCTCTTACCAGCTTGGAAACGGACATTCGAATGTCTGTCTTTTGAAAGACGTGGTTCATAAATGGAGAGGACACGAGGACGACCGTGCACCTAACTATTCAGTTTTTCTGCTCGTTTTAGTCGAGACTTTCCTTGTCATGGTAAATTGGAGGCGGCGCTTCCTTTTCGCTGGACTTCCTGTGCCTCTCGCCAGCGTCCATGTCCTAAACTGAAGACATGCAGGTGGCTTCCGAGGACGGCGTCGCCCTCTCCGTCTACACCTTCACCTTCCTTCTGGGCCTTCCCGCCAACGTGCTGGTCCTGTTCGTGTACGTGCGCAAGGCCCGCAAGCGCGGCGTCACGCCCAACGTGGTCTACGCCCTCAACCTGTGCGTGGCCAACCTGGTGCTCGTGGCCTGGCTGCCCGTCAAGGCTCTGGAGACTTTGCTTCAGGACTGGAGGCTGCCGGCGCCCATCTGCCCCGTCTACAGCTTCTTCCTCTTCTCCTCGCTGTACGGCAGCTGCCTGTTCATCACCGTCGTGACGGTGGGGCGCTACTTCAGCATCGCGTTCCCGATTATCTACAAGAGGTACCGCCGCGCTCGAATCTCGTGCTTCATCAGCGTCGCCTTGTGGGCCTTGGTGCTCCTTCACCTCAGTTTCGCCTTGGTGGCCGAAGGAGGGGCCAACTTTATCTCCATCAAGAACGACTCCTCAGCCTGCTACAGCAACTTCAGCGCCACCCAGCTGGCCGTCCTGCTGCCTCTTCGCCTGGAGATGGCCATCGTCTTGTTTCTGCTGCCTCTCATCGTGACGTCCTTCTGCACGCTGCGCTGCGTCACCCTGGTGTGGCGCTCAAATTTGCGTCCCGTGGGGAAGAGGAGAGTCCTGGCTGTCGCTCTCTCCACGCTGGCCGTGTTCGTGGTGTGCTACGCGCCCTACAACACCTCGCACGTCGTGGGGTTCGCGTTGAAGCGGAACGTCGAGTGGAGGACGTACGCCATGCTGACAAGCTCCTGTAATGTTTTCCTGGAGCCCGTGGTCATGCTGATGCTGTCGCCAGCTGTGTCGAGGGGCATCATGGGAAGAATGTGCGGACGGCAAAGCCAGTTCAGCCGGATCGAGGGGTGTCGGCATCGATGCAAAAGCACCGTCGTCGCAAACGTCAGGACTCCACATACGCTGTCTGAGAGGAGCCAGGCGGGAGTCGAGGTGACGAGAGAAAGTCAGGAGTGGGGTCACAGCGGGCGGACAGTTCAGGGACTTCAGGGAAAAATAATTGTGACAAATCCAGAAGGAGAAACAGGATAAAAACATTCATGGACAGTGTGATTGTGTGTGCCTTCCAACAGCATCACTATCAGATCCAGTACACCTCCTCCTAACAGATGAACCAGCACATTTCTTTAAATTAAATGTTTTTAAAGACAAAATGATGAAGGTGTTTTGCAAGCCGGACCACGAGTGTGGAGTCATGATTAATCCCGTGTCATGTCAGTTCTTTTGCTGGTGATAAAAAGTGACTCGTTCTCACAGTTTTTCCTTTCAGTGTACCGGACTAACTATTTATGAAGTATTTGCAGACCTAGAAATCCAGGCTTTTTGGCCAAGAAAACTGCACATTTTTTGTAATTGGAAGAATTGTTCATTTTGAAGGTCCATGATTCAAGTCAGTCAGTGGAAAACAGTTTCCATCAATGACAATGATGACAAATGGCTCCATCTGGTGTCTGTCTCTCAAGCTGTAACAAGGGAATCACTTCATCACTTCACTTCACTTCAAACACAGGTGCAACTAGTATCATTAATTATGGAGCAGATCGTTAATGTGATCAGTTACACCTGAGCTTATCCTGCTGTAATGACTCACAACTACTGAGGCATAAAGGTTTATCAGCAATTTGATGTTTGAAATTAGTTATATATTTTAATGAGTATCGGTTGGTGCAATAAATGTTTGGATTCTGAACATGTTAATTAACTTTTAAGTCTGTTTGTCCTTCAAAATAAAGTATGATGTTTACAAATGTGTTGTGTAGGTTGTCTTTTGTCTTTAAAGATTTAAGATTTAATGAGCTTCCTGTTGGCAACAACACACACACACACACACACACACACACACACACACACACACACACACACACACACACACACGTTCAACTGGAGGATGAAGTCACTGAAACCAAAAATAAAAAAAGTCAGTTTTGGAAATGAAAACCAGAACGCAGTGTGTGGAAAGTCAATTAAGTTACATACTGATAAATGTAATGATTGTATGTAATGATAATATTGATTGTTAGAATATTTTTATTATTAATATTTATATAGTCAGAGCCATCAAACTGTGCAACACCTCTCTGGGGAGGACGGTCTGCAGGACAGTTAATGCACACAGTGCACTTTAATACACTTTAATTCTGCACACCACAAACAGCTCTACTCTGCACCTTTATAGACTGGTTTTACTGTATTCTACAAACAATGTACAGCTTTATTTATTTACTTTAGACTATTTTTTTAAAAACTCTACCTCAGTTCTCATCCCGCATTATATTCCATATTTGACATTTCTTAATCCCCTGGTCTCTACTGTATATCTCCTATATTTTATTATCCAGCACTATATCACTTTTTGCACTTTATTCACATTTTTAATAGTCCTGTATCTCAGTTGTTACCCTGCACTATATTAATTTTTAACAGTTTCTTCTGCACTATATTCACATTTTAATAGTCCCGTATCTCAGTTGTTACCCTGCACTATATTCATTGTTAACAGTTTTCTTCATCTCCTGGTATTTTTATATCTGGTATATTTTTTATACTTTGTATTTTGTACTACTAACTTGTGCCTTTTTACTAACATGTTTTGCACTATGGAACTGTGATGCTGGAAACTTGAATTTCCCTCAGGATCAATAGAGTTACTATCTATCTATCTATTATTTTAATATATTTGTTGCAAGGTGAGGTGCAGGAGAGCAAGGTGAACAATCATGAAGATAAATCATCACACTGGCAGGTAAGTATGCTTGAAAAATATGGCAGACTTTTATTCTCAGTTTGTAAAAATTCCATCAAACAAAGGAAAAACACATGGAGGGAAAAATCCTCTGCATTCAATTACACTGCTCACCGCATGCCGGGTGCTGCTCTTTTTACCACTCTCCCAAAACTCTGCTTTGACACATCCTCATTAACCTAACCGCCCACCCTTCCAGCTCAAACTGGCCTATCAGGCGAGTACTGCTATTAGCTCAGACTGCAGACACCTGCAGTGAGAACCTGGGAAATCAGAGCACACCTGATGATTAAACCTGGAGCCACACAGTCCACGTCAGTCAATTAAGCTCTTAACTACACACATAAAAAAAACAAAGAAAACTGTGATCAACAACACTTGGTTTAACCAAACAGTTAGTGAGGGAGTTGATGCTTCCTCACAATATTTAATATTATATATAATATTTATATATATATTTATTAATATTATTTGAACATTGATAACGTTCTGTTACGTTACGTTCTGTTACGTTATGTTCTGTTACGTTATGTTCTGTTACGTTACGTTACGTTACGTTATGTTATGTTATGTTCCGTTCTGTTCCGTTCCGTTCTGTTCCGTTCCGTTCTATTATGTAACGTTCTGTTCCGTTCCGTTCCGTTCTGTTCCGTTACGTTACGTAACGTTCTGTTACGTTCTGTTACGTTACGTTCTGTTACGTTACGTTACGTTACGTTACGTTACGTTACAGAAGCAAAATAGCCCAAAATCTCAAAAGTGCATGAAAAACGATAACACAAAAACAATTTACATATAGACCACTTAATAAATCAATAATATGTCAAAACCAAATGAGGTGATGAGCACAAGGAAACAATACAATAAATACAAATAATACAAAGTGAACATCAAATAGTAAGAAAACAAAAATACATTAAAAAAAAATATATTTTAAGAATAAAAAAACATTGTTCTGCTTCTGATTGGGTAACATTTGCTCATCAATGATAAACACAGTAAGTCTTGATGTGTAAACGGTCATATACTGTATATAAAAACATGTCTGGTTTTAATGTGTCTTTAATGTTGAACCTCAGATCAGCCAGGGATCATTTGGCACCATGCAGCAGAACTAATGCCGGGTTTGTTGTTGAGAATGTTGTTGTGCAGACAGACAGAGGTGTATATAAAGGGGGCTGGTGGGAGGGTACGAGATACAAACTGACAGACCACAGTGGAGATGAGGGACTCCTCCGACAGTTTGATCCTCAGTGAACCAAAACGTGCCACTGGTAGTAGCAGATAACAGGTGAGTCACACTGAAATACCTGTTGGTAGAACTGCTGTTGTAACTGCTGCTGATAATTTGAAGTTAATCTGAAGCTACTTTGGTGTATTATTTAGCTCTTGTGCCAAAACGTTTGATTTCATTTAAGCCATTTATTTATAAAGTTTGTAAAGATGACCCACAATAGACCCTTTTTAGTCTTTTTTTAGGGGGGTACAGGGGGTCTTTAGGGGGAGATAGCAGGTCAACAGTAGATGTCACATAGAAGTAGTGTACATCATCTGAAAGCTGAGAACCTGAAGATAAATTTGAGATGCAGCTCAGCACTGTGTGTCAACTTGTTTTAGTCATGAATCAGAAATAAACATGAATTAATTAATATTATTTTATTAATAATTATTTTTATTTTGTATCTATTATTTAAATAATTAATTTGTATTTATTATTTAATTAATTAATTATTTAAAAATAAATAGTAAAAGTGTATAAGGGTTTAGAACATTATGATAGAAGTATATGATGGTCATCCCCATGCTCTATTATGTCTCATAAGTTGTTGCAGCAATTTTTGGGTTGATACCATTTGTTACACAGATTTTGTGCTAAATTTAACCATTTTTTACCACTCGAGAATTGATGAAAAATTATCAATAATCCCTCCAAAATACCACATTAAGACACCAAGACCTTGAGGAACACCACAGAAAAAGCCATGCTGTGATTTGCTAGCAAAAAATTTTGACATTTGGAGATTTCTGCAAGAATTGCATTTTTCGGCTATTGGATGGCGAGCACTTCTGTTGTGGAAACTGTTCATAAACCCTCTTATTGTCAATCTAGCTAGGGAAGCCATCCATCCTCTGAATGCTCTAGGTCTCTAGTTTGTGGTTGTAAAGTTTCATGAGGCTGTGATTATCCTAGAGGTCACCACAAGGTCATTTTATACAGTGAGGTCAAGTTTCAAAAAATGGTCTGACTACAATGAAATGGCTCCTATGGGGACTAACATCATCACATATGATACGCAAGACTGTTTAGGGACCCCAGTAGGCAAACAAACATCATTTTAGGAATGATGATTTTATAATATTTCATAAAGTGAGCATGTCTGTAAAGAGGAGACTCGTGGGTACCCATAGAACCCATTTTCATTCACATATCTTGAGGTCAGAGGTCAAGGGACCCCTTTGAAAACAGCCATGCCAGTTTTTCCTCGCAAAAATGTAGCCTAATTTTGGGGCGTTATTTAGCCTCCTTCCTGAAAAGCTAGCATGACATGTTTGGTACCGATGGATTCTTTAGGTTTTCTTATGATATCTGTATCTTCACTCTAGCTCTAACACTGAACCTGCTACAGCCTCTGAAAGACAGTGAAGTGGGTCGGGTTCCCGCGGGTCTCAGGGTGTTATTGATTTATGGAATTGTATTTTTATTAGTCTTTCCTTTATTTCATACAAAATAAAAAGTGTAATTTTTCAGTGGGAACCTGTAGAGCTCTCTGCCCTCTGGTGGGCACTACAGTGAGATAAAGCAACATCTGCCATACTTCTTTGTCACCGGCGAAGCCTTTCATACAGAAAAAAAAAGTTATTACGACACATTTCCACCTACATCACGCCTAGAGGTTGCTGGGAGACGATGTTTGGAGAGCGAGGAGAACAAAGATTGTGTCCAGGAGCTTATTAAATTTTCCCCCTATTGAAGGTGGAGATAGCAGATATTCAGTAGGACATGCATATTAAGTGCATGTGACCAAACCAGTCAGCTTCCAGAGTGCTGCAGCATCAGACGGGACGGCCGCACAGGGATGGAGAGCCTGGTTTATCAAGCTGTACAGAGGTGAGGTAGTCTTCTGGCTTCTTAGAAGGAACTTGTGAAGGCTGTGTATCTTTATTTTGTTGAATTTTTTTAATGATATGAGTCTTGTTTGTGCAGTAGTAAGGTGTTCTTTTTAGTGTAATTTAAAGGGTTGTCTTTGTATCTGAAGCCTCATACAGCTTCTTCCTCTATTTTATAGACTTCAATTGATGAACTTGGACACGTATTTTAGTCAATCTCACAAACTCTGTAGCTACTACTGTCTACAGCAACACATCTGCAGCTGAAAATAACCTCCAACATTAACAGTTTACTCCTATTTGAGTAACTTCTGTTTGCTCAGCTTTTTTAGGAAATAATTTAGCCTTTTTTAAAGAAATTTATATATAATATTTGTGACCCATTTTTAAAGAGGTACTCAGTATGAACCATTGGGCTAAGGGCTGAGTGGAGGAAATGACAAATTAACAATAAGGAAAATAAGAAAGAATATTATATATACATTTCTTTAGAAAAGCTAATATTTTCCTAACAAAGCTGGGCACTGTAGCTTTTTATCATATGTTATTCAAATAGGAGCAAATTGTTAATGTTGGGGAATATTTTCAGCTGCAGATGTGTTGCTGTGGTGAGTATTGAGTTTGTGGGATTGACTATATATTCAGGTATATAATCTCTAACCCCATAACCAACTGAAGGCTTTTTCATGTTGATTGTACTCCCACCTTTATCAATTTAAATCCCTTTATTTAAAAGAGTATGTGAAGTTTTTAAAGAGGACCTATTATGCTTTTGTGCTTTTTCCGCTTTCCTTTAGTATGTTATTTATATATTTTTTTGTGCATGTAAGAGGTCTGCAAAGTTATAACGCCAAAGTCAACCCCAAAGGGATCGGAGGTGATATAAATAGTAAGTGTCTAATTGGGAAAGTGGGAACAGGTGAGCAGGACTAGTTGGGGACAGGTGAAACTGATCAGGGCAGAGCCAGACGATCAAAAAGGCGGGAAACAAACAACGGCAGGAAATAAAACCAGACAAAGACTCAATAGGAGAGGACTTTCAAACTAAAAACAGGAAACAAACTCTATAACAAAACTCCAGGACCATGACACCATAACGTGGTGATGTCACCGGGTAACACATTTGCATTATACCTGCCTATAGCGGCTAGTTTGGCACGCCCTCAAACAAAGCTAGTTAGAGTGGAGGACAATCCATCTGTTAGTTGTTGAGACATCGCACTCAAAACCACAAAATGTCAACCCCCATGGTGACCCCAAAGGAAGTCAGTCTGACTCATCCTCTGGGGACCATGATTCAAAAGAGGGAAAGTCCCTCTAAAATATTCAACTAAATCCGCCTTGAATGCTTTTATGAATCATGATTCCTGTTTTCTTGCGTCCAGTGTCTGAGAGAGTCCGTCCCTGGTGTGTGCAGTCACCATGCTGTGCAATCACCTGTTGCTTTCCGTCTACATCGTCACCTTTCTGATGGGGGTCCCCGCCAACGTCCTGGCGTTCTGCACCTTTTGCCGCAAGGTGCGTCGCAAGGCCGCCCCGATAGACGTCCTCCTCCTCAACCTCACCATCTCCGACCTCATCTTCTTGGCTTTCCTGCCGTTTAAAATGAAGGAGGCCTTCGACGGCATGGCCTGGATGCTTCCCTACGCCCTGTGTCCCTTCACCAGTTTCCTCTTCTACGTCACCATCTACAACAGCACGCTGCTCCTCACGGCTGTGAGCGTGGAGCGCTACCTGGGGGTTGCCTTCCCCCTCCGGTATTCCCTGTGTCGCAGACCTCGCTATGCCGTGTTGGCCAGCGTCATGTTCTGGGTGGTGACCTCTCTGAACCTCAGCATCGTCTACATCATGCCCTACGCCCAGTGGAGCAAAGGCGCGGACGTCGACGTCAACAATGGCAGCACCGACAGCGAGTCCGCCCCGCCCCCACCCACCTGCTACCTGAACTTCACCGAGGACGAGCTGGACATCCTGCTGCCGGTCCGCCTGGAGCTCTTCCTCGTCCTCTTCTGCGTCCCCTTCTTCATCTGCTGCTTCTGCTACGCTAACTTCATCCTCATCCTGTCCCGTCTCCCGAACATCGGCAGGCGCCGGAGGCTGCGCGCTATCGGTCTGGCGCTCGGCACGCTGATAGTGTTCGCCGTCTGCTTCGGGCCTTACAACGCCTCCCACGTGGTGGGGTTTGCTCGTCGGGAGAGCGAGGAGTGGAGGAACGTGGCGTTGCTCTCCAGCACCTTCAACGCCTGCCTGGATCCAATTATCTTCTACTTCTCCTCGGCGGCGGTCAGGAGCATGTTAAACCACTGCTTCAGGAACATCATGGCTAAGCTGCACATCCTGAGGTGTGGGGGGGCTCCTCACGGTCCTCACCAGAGACCCGCCAAGACTGATAAATACAAGGAAGCACCTCCTCCATGAAAACTCTGGAGAAATTATCAACGTAAATGTCTTTTGTTGATTTCATGCAAAAAAAATATGGACTGAAAATGAATGGATGGTTGCTGCACTCCTGTGACCTTTGGGAACAAATGAAACAGGAAACTGTCCCATCAGGAAACATACTATACATACAGTGTCCTGGTTAAATATCATTTTCTGTGACTCACTGTGCAACGAGGACACTGTTTAATCAAAGATGAGTGTTTTATAGGAGCGAGGGATAAAGCAATTTAAAAACCAGGGCATGTTACATAAGCAGGAAGTGAAGAGACGGCACACTGCCGAGCTAATTTAGAGTTATAAGCACGGGGCGGGCGGAAGCGTAAACACAGAGAATACACAAGGCTGCAGTGAAGAACAGTTATAAAGTGCGTCTTTCAAACAGGGAGTGAGTGATAACCGCTCGCTGGCCATTTCCTGTCAGTAATAATGAACGCGGCGCTCCTACAGTATGCAGGTGGAGTGCGTGTACACACAGATAACATCCCTTTATATAGAGTAGAGCCTGTTGGAGTTATTTTATTAGTTTATTATATACACTAACATTTTATAAGAAGTTTAATGAATCTAATCGAGAACAGGAACAACTTACTGACTCGAGGGAACAACTTACTGACTCGAGGGAACGACTCACTAACTCGAGGGAACGACTCACTAACTCGAGGGAACGACTCACTAACTCGAGGGAAAATTACTAACTTGAGGGAACGGCTTACTAACTTGAGGGAACGGCTTACTAACTTGAGGGTTACTAATTTGAGGGAACGACTTACTAACTTGAGGCAACGACTTACTAACTCGAGGGACCTAGTTACTAACTTGAGGGAACGAGTTACTAACTTGAGGGAACGACTTACTAACTTGAGGGAACGACTTACTAACTTGAGGGAACGACTTACTTACTTGAGGGAACGACTTACTAACTTGAGGGAACGACTTACTAAGTTAGTAAGTCGTTCCCTCAAGTTAGTAAGTCGTCAAATCAGACCACTACGATTATTAATAAACGCCATATTTCCATACGACTTACTAACTTGAGGGAACGAGTTCCTAACTTGAGGGAACGACTTACTAACTTGAAGGAACGAGTTCCTAACTTGAGGGAACGACTTACTAACTTGAGGGAACGAGTTAATAGGGGTCTAGGGGGGCTCCGTACTTTAAGGCTCTGTAGATGTATTATATTAAAAAATATTTGTCTACATAAAAATGTCATCAATGATACCTTTAACGTGTGACTTCCCGTACTTAAGCAGGTTTAAATTGATGTATAAACACCTGGAGGCAGCGATACCGGATGTGAACTTCAAACATGAAATTAATTTTATGAGTGTGCAAAGTTCAGACAGCGTGCATGCATGTGTTCACACCTACCTACCGCTGCCTCTCTGGAAATGTTATGAAGCGTGAGCGTGTTTCTAAACCTTTTCCATTTCATTTTTTTTTTAATGATGAAACATCATGCTGATGCCGTCCAAATATTAACAACAAAAACACGTTTCATACATAGAGTATTTATTCCAAAAAAAATTAAATATGACAACCAAATAAAAAGGCTCAACTTAGGACCAGGATCAGATGAGTGTTAAGACAAAAAAAAAAAATAGGTCTTGACGTACAGTTTTACTTCTAAAAAGTGACACCATTTAATAATCAGGCAAAAAAAAGCACATTAATATACTGTGAAACCCAAACATTGTTTGCTTTTTGAGTACGATATGCAGCCAACCACAGAGGTTTTAAAGATTTATTGTTTTGTGGGGAATCCCTTAACATGGGAAACGGGCACTCGTGGAGTAACAACTCAACCGAATGTGTAAACGTCTAAATTTCATAATTAGAAGATAAAAAGGAGTTAAAAGTGTGGTTAGATAGAGACGTGCATACGCTGAGGGAAGGCCAGACGAACCAATTGCACAGAAACTTTACCATTGCTTCATTATTGCCGTCCATTCAAGAATGAACACGTAAATTAAAAGGTGGAAAAAAAAAAAAACAGGCAGTAAGGTGAGGCGTCATAATAGAAATAAAGATAAATAAATAATGCTACATAATGTCTAAACTGAGCTACTCGTTACCTACAGAGTCGTGAGTGTTCCCCTATTGGTTCTGATTCTTTAGAAATGTTGGGTTGTGCTTGAGAGTGCCCGTCCACTAAACCGATCCCCACAGGCCTTTTTGGTCCTGTCAGCTCCACACTGATCAGTTCTGCATATTTTTTGTGTTCTTGGCATATGTCAGAGGTATCCACACACACACACACACAAAACAAATACATATACGCACACAATCACGCCTTACAGTATTGTCATGTATCAATATATACTTATCAATGTAGACCAGGGGTGTCGGCGCCCCCCTTTTTCTGAAAGTTAAGATTTCTTTGATTTACTTTTTTTTTTTTTTCAGCACCATCAGGAAAGGCACAGTCTGTTAACGGACGAAACCGGTCCGAGGATGAACTTCCAACCCTCCTCCTCCTCTTCGTGAATATGCAAAGAAGATTAAAATAATAAAAAGATGCAGTTTTGTAGCACATGCATTGAGAAATGTCAATCAAATTCATGATCTTTTTTTTGAGATGATAAAATAAACAGCAGAGGGAGGTCTTCACAGGTCTTCTTCACAAGAGGAGGGTTGACGGCTCATCCGATCGCTTGCACGACGCAACGACCCCCCGACGCAGCGAACACGTTTCACACAAGTAAACCTATTGCATTATCAAATCACAGACCACTACGATTATTAATAAACCGCCATATTTCCATACAGCTTCAAATAGGACTTTGTTAGAAAAAATAAGTGGTGTGTGCGTTACATTAATATCTCTAGTTATAAATATATCTCAATTCAGACTTAAAAATGCTTTTTTATTTTTGAGGACAAAGGCATCTGATCAGCTGATCCAGCTCTGTAAAGACACGAAGCCCCCGCCGACAGGCTCTCTAGCGCTCCGTTTACTGTACGTGGCGTTACGAGCGGCTCCATATAGACTTTCAGAAAATGAGCAGAGCGCTAGCCAACAATGTTAAACATGCCCACGACTAATTTACTTCAAGTAAAATCAAATGCTGGTAATGTCTCTGACGTTAAGAAAACGGCTCCGACATGACAACAAACACAGAAGGGGGGGGACAAACTTTTCAGACATTCTTTAGAATTAAAATGTTTTAGCTGGAGGCGACTTATTTAACCGTAAAAACATGCGTCTCTGTAAGTGCAGTAAAATACCATTATCCTCTTAATCTCTCTTGTATTAATATATAGCCTATGATGAAATATTAAATAAATGTGTTTTCATATAGCAGCGTAAGTTTGGTTCTGGTAAGCAGTACAGACCACATCAGCACAATGCTGTAAGGCCCCTTCCCCCACCCCCCCACACCGAGTCCTCCACCCTCACCCTCCGACCAGGCACGTTGGTTTGGTCCAAGTGATGAAACCTGAAGGCTTCGTCTGTATTAAACTATACTGCAAGGCCATGATGGAGCACCCTCAACGGCTGGGCTTTGAAGAAGTAAAGAAATTCTGGCAACAATGACCGATTTAAAAAGGCATAAGAAATATCCATAAACTCCATAATGTTGGATTCTTGCTCGTAGATGTCCTTTTACGTGATATTATTTGGTTAGAATTTGGGATCAATAAGACACCGGTGTGTCCAAATGTGGCTGTTCCTTACTGACACAGTTTTCTCCAAAGTAGAAAAAAGTACCGTCTCAGAACTCGCCAACCATTTCGATCAATATTTTTTGTCATTTTTCAAGCAAAAAATGCCAAACATTGTGAGAATTTGACATTTTCTTTGTCATATATAGGACCGTAAACTGTATATCTTTGGAGTTTTAGACTGTTGGTCGGAAAAAAAACAGGACATCTAATACATCTCCAATAGAGCGCAGGGATGACGTATTTTTGTAGGCCAACCAGGAAGTTAGCATCGCACTGGGTTCCCTCGACAAAAAGCCAATGGAATTTTTTCCATTGGGTTTTGGATAACTGCAGAAAATAAGCTCTGTGGCAAACACACGTTTATGATGCCGACACGTTTTGTTCAGCAAGATGATCTCCACAAATGAACGCCACGTTTATGATTATTGAAGTGTGAATGCAATAGCCAGAAGTAAAAAGCTAACGTTAGGCTACAAACGAACTACGCCACGGTCACATGAGAGCGAATATACACAACGAAGCTGTAAAGGCGGACGAGTCGGCGTGATGACGTTTAGTAGTCTCACTTGTTAGCAACCGCCTTTTTTTAAGACACGTAAAGGCTTCAAAATTCACAAGTGGCGTATTTATTGATGTATTTTATGTCGTAAAATCTCTTCAGCTTGTGTTAACCACAGACCTTATTTCAGGCATCTGACTAAAAACCCATTGACTTCCAGACGAGGGAACCGGAAGTGCTAAAATGCTAACTCATTTCTGGGTTTTAGGACTCTTTCCTGCAGCACTCTATGGGCTGTGGGAAATTATAGCAGATGTTTCTGACATTTTATAGACAAAGCGTTTAACGGATGGTGAAAATAATCAACAGTTGCCGCCCTACTCACACCAGTTTTGGAGATACACCCCCCCC